>BMAV01016658.1:260674-297005 GCA_019973955.1 Trichonephila inaurata madagascariensis | reverse complement strand
CACATATTAAGTTGCATTGCATGTTCTGACTTCAGTTTATCGAGTGCTGAGGAGTACAAATTTTCAGTATCAGTAATAATTGTATTTATAAGTCTCGTATAAACCGACTTCCGATATCCAATGAATATGTGCTTGAGGATATTCAAAATTGTAGTACTACACTAACATAACTACTATCTTTCATACTGTCTTATATAATTCAATATATATACCAAGCATCTAAGGTTATCATCAATGGCATTTCTATGAAGCAGTTATATATGACAAAGTTCTATACACGTTCTTTTAAACACTTTCTTTTCTTTTCCCCCCATATATGTTCATGAATGTAATACTAAGAGTCAAGTATTTATAAATTAGGATATTTCTCGCACATGGGATGAATTAGATTTAATATTTCTTTAATTTTTTCACTTTTGTTTTTGTAAGTTTCTGTATGAATTGTTTATATCAAGCTATGAGCACAAAAACATTTCCCAGTGTATAGTATTTTTATTTCAAAACTATTTTGTTCGGTTTTAGAATCCAGATCTCTCATTCAGCTTCTTCCAATACTTAGATAGTTTCTCAATACCTTGTTGAAAACAATCTGGTAATTTGGAGTTCAAAATATCGGATGCCTATTTCTGACATCATCAGTTGATATTGAAGTTAGCAAAATTGCTTTAAAGAAAAAACTTAAAAATTACTTTAAAATTGCTTTTTAATTAGCTTTTAAAGAACTATATTTTTCATATTAAGAATAAAGACATCACATGTAAATACAGACATAATCGTCTAGGGGGTTTTTACACATAGGAAAAATAACGTACAGAATCGCATAATAATAATAATGAGTTGCATTAGTTCTATTTTTAATTAGCGTAGTGTTACAGAAATGGGATTAGGAATGGATTTCCTTAATTCCTATCCATATATTTTTGGTTACAATTTCAGTTTACTAGAAATTATATTCTGAGCAATTTTTCTTCTCTTTTCCTTAACGCATTGCATGAAACTCAAATGTATACAACCACGTTAAATAGGCGGTTTGGTTTGGGGTTGTAGTACTCCTTTAATCAAATGTAATATATGGTCAATACTGTGGTTATAATTGTGCAAATGAAACAAATTCATACCATCATCAAAACAACAGGACATAGAGGTGATTGCACATTGCAAGAAAGGAGTTTTACAAGGTTTTAGACTAATCACATACGATTTTAAATTTGTTAAGATTGTCGGTGATTTCCTGAAAAATTAAACAGTTGTAATACGGATACTCCAATGACCAGGAAATTCCGAACCATACTGGAGGATTTCAAAACCTTATTATTTAGGTCAAATGTTCCATTGTTCCATAATATATAAAAACATCATCCATGCCGGAATTTTGTTTCTGTCATTATGTCATTGTATTAAGATGCTATAAAGATATGAGAGTAAATATGCGTCATTATCTAGTGAACAAGAAAACTCAATTCAGTCTTCTAATACATCACACAAGAAACAGGACATTTTGAAGAGCTTGGAAGCTGATAAACCTTTAGACTCAATTATTGAATTTTGTTTCTAATAATAGTTTTTTAAGCTAAACATTTCTGAGAATGAATTTTTATGAACATTTTTGTGACATTAGTCTAAGGGCATAAGGAAATTCTTGTGACATAAAGTCTAAAGTCGTAATTGTATTATCGTGACTGGTTTGAAGTATCTTTTAATTATCAATTAATAAATTTATGAAAAAAAGATCAGCTATAAGCATCAACATAGTTTCCAAGCAGAAAATCCCGTATACATTTCTATTTCGTAGAAATATATGATTACCGGAAAGTAATTTTATTAGTTCATACATTTTAATAAGCGAAACGAAAAAAAAATATACGGTGGGATTAATGTGCAATTTTCATTAGCTCTTTTCAAATAATTTATCTTGCTCTTTGGACGTTTTTTTACTAATTTTTATCAACAGTACTTTTAACTTCTTCGTGCATTTCAGTATTTTAAAACTTCTGAAACTGTCTTTAGTTAAGATTTATTTATTGTTTATATTAAGACACTTGCCATATTATATACGTACATTCATGTAAAAAAAATGAAGGATAATACAAGTTCAGACAAAGAAAGTGCTAAGAGCAGAACAAATGTGACTCATTTGTAAGGCCTTTTTATCAAACGAAATGTAAAAAGCAAAAAAGATGCTACATGTTTGATATCATTAATAAAAATTGCAACTAATGCTTTCTGAAGCAAATTATTTATATATATATATATATTGTATATATATATAAACCAATATTACATGTTTGGCATGATAGTTAGTAGAATGTCTCCCACATGATACAATACAGTCCGCAAAACGCCTAGGTATACTGAGTATCAAAGTATTGTTCTGATCTTGAAGAATATTGCAGTACTCATCAAGCAATGCTCTCCGAAGCTCCGGTAGACATGCTGGAGATGGTTGACGGGCTGAAACTTGTCAGACAAGTAATATGTCCAACACACGCTCTACTGGATTCACGTCCTGTGAGAATGCTAGCCAGTTAATAGGGGTGATATTCTCCGTTTGAAGGCATTCACTTACGATGTTTGCAAGGGCGTTCTCAAACGTAAAAACTAATTTTCTGTCCATGACGCTCGGAAAGAAACATATATGTTGTTCCGGAATGACGTTCCGATAGATTTGACCTGTCATGGATCAGTTCTGGAACTCAAAATAGTCCCCCCCCCCGGGGAAGGGGCGATTCAGCATCACAGGATAAGTGCTGTTCAATGATGTTCTCTTGGTGGCCACGGCTACTTTAAATTCTCTATACGAAATTCAGGGAAGAATCAGACTGCAAGCTAAACCTGGATTCGTCGAAAACGTCACACAAACCCACTGTTGCGGTGTCCATAATGCATGCTCTCTACTTCAGGGCTGATCATAAGCGACAGTGAGTTGCAGCTAGTGATGAACTGCTCAAATACATCAGACGGGTCTACGAGCATATAGACCAATCTACCATAAGCGTCTGAACGCGGTCTGCCAGGAAACTGTCGTAACAGTGGCTTAAGATAGGTGACGAGGCAGGTCTGACGCTTGGCTCCATCTGTTTCTTTTGACAGTAACTGCAAATTACTGGTCCACTTTCGGCATTGTAATTCTTTGGCAATCTATCCACATTACCATCATCTCTGAATCAATGTCAAAGCCTGGAGATGACACTCTGAGCGATTACAAGTTCCTCAGATACTTCCAGCTGGATACGCCCACATTCCTGAAGGCCAATAACTCTACCACGTAACAAATCATCCAAATACTTCCCTTTTTTCACAACTATGTGGTTATTGTACTGAAAGGCTTATAAAACTCTTGCGAATAATTTTACTTTTTTGCCTCTAACCCTTACATATACCCATCTTACACTCTCACCATTGTGATGTACTATCGATGTCATGTGGTGGATTCTTGCAATTTGCATATGATTCTTGAGGATTGTGCAGTAATTTTAAGGGTGATATACATATAAATGTAAGGATAATTAAATCAGACTAAAAATTAAATTCCTATCTAGCACTTAACTCTTATTTTTCATTTCATCTTCAAATATCGCATTAAACACCCATTTATATTTTCGAAACATGTGGCCTTTCCCACAAACATTTCTAATTCCAGATCGTTATATTTAATAGCCCTATATGCCATAATTAACTTTCAAATGCAATAACAATCCGCGATACTTATCACATCTGTGTTTTAAGTGGTAACCCACTTAGTGTTTCACGGTGGCGTGCTTTTCCACTCTGCTCTTAGCGTCAGATGATCTCTAGAAATGATTGAATAAAGTTCCTTTTTAAAATTATGTCTAATTCTGGCTCCAAAACATATCATATATATATATATATATATATATATATATATATATATATATATATATAAAAAAAAAAAAAAATAAAAAAAAAGAATAAAAAATCATCAGATCAAATCAAAAGAACCAAGTACATGTGTGTGGAACCATTACAAACCAAAAAAGAAATTTAGCTAGAGTGGAAAAAAATATTATGATTTCCCGAGCTGTCACTGGCTTAGGAATATATATATATATATATATTACAGTTTGATTTCTGCGTGACTCTGAATTATCCTTAATTTATGAACATTAGTGTATTTTATTTGTCTTCCGAAAATGTATAATATTCATAAGTTGTCGTTAATTTTAACTACTATTTATTCTATATCTAAGTATTGCAAATTCTTCTGAGATTAATGCATTAGCTGAATTAAAATGTTAAAAGAAAGTTTCATTGAACATGTATTCACTTGCAACGAAATATGGAAATCTATGCATTCTCTAATAAGCAACCAGGTGAATAAATGCTGTTTCATAATTAAAAATAAATTTTAATTGCAATTTGAAGCCTTGAATATTTTGAAAATAAAACACTTTAATATTGAAATTGCAGAAAGATTTGCATTTTTCAATAAAAATAAGAACCCAAATTGAATGAAAACTCTTCGTGAAACATTTATTTATTTATTTTAATACATTAAGTAAATTGATTCAAAAATAAATATGACCCAAGAGACTTTTACAGTTATTTACATGATTAATTACTTAATTTTATTTAATCTTGAAACCAAATATTTGTGCAAAGAAATTGTTTTTTTAAATGACACCCATTTAAAAATTTAAGCTAGAACTCTTTCATCTCCATTACTATAAAATGCATGTATTATATTAGTTTATATAGTAGTATTATATTACTAATCCGCATGCACAATTTAACTATCTAATTAAAAACCTTAGTTGCTCTCTCAAAGAGTTTTGCAATTAAAAGTTTGCTATAGAATAAATTTTGTTTCAATGCATAATTTTTTTTTATTTTGTTGCAGAGTTTAGAATATAACAAAATGATAGATTCTTTAATTTAAAACATTAGCTTAATTACTCTTAGTTTACTTTAGAAGTTTTTTGCGATAACGGAAAATTAACGCTTTGAAAGGAAACGCGTGGAAGCTAATGTATAAATAAATATAATATATTAATTAACTGATGCTAATATTTTCTATAACACTTACTTTTTGCATTTCACACACAAATCTATATAATTCATCCAATAAAACAATAAAAATTATATATAAATAATTTTATTCATTAATAATTTAAAAAACCTACAGTGTGTAATGTATCGCTCATTATCAAACATGTAATGATATAAAAAAAACGGTGCGTGGAACGCCACGCACAATAGAAGTGAAACTTCTTTGGTGACTTTGGAACATTGATTATTTGCTCTAATATTCCAAACTGACCGTGTGCATGTCTCAATCACTTAATTTGCATGATAAGTATTCATGGGGAATTAAATCTTTCTGATACCAAATCCAAAGTATGAAGATATGCAGGAATTTCTCTGGGTATACAAAACTATTATATTTTGATAAATTTGGAATATTTTTCCTACTTAAATTTTGTGGGCAATTGTAACATTCTTTATTGTCTTCTAAATTAATTTCTAGTAAAATATTTTTCTTCTCAGCAACAGTTCGTCACCCAAAGGATTATCAACGAATAGCTTTTCGTAATCTTTGTGAGCATTTTTATGGGTGAATGAATCGACGCACTGTTCAGCTACACGAGGGCTTTTGGCGACGGTCTTGGTAATTTTGAAGCATGGTCAAGTGACGAGGACGTCACCTGAGCTGGCACTCCTCCTCTCCTAACTACCACACCACAACAACGGAAGGACTTTTGAGCTCTCAACGGATTTAACGAGCATCGCTCCCCCACGCGGTGGGTCTTAAGTGATACTCGGCTCGAACTCATGACACGCCAGCCACGTTCTGATACCTTGACCACTAGGCCACCGTGGTCACGCATTTTTATGGAAATCATAGTCTTTTTAACGTAAGATACATTTTATTATCGATTCACATGCATCAGTTTCAACACGCACTAGACTTGTTGAGGGTTCTGTAGTTGACCTCACAGGGTGGTTCACTAAGTCCGTATTAATATGTGCTGTCATTAGAAGAGTTTCAATAACATTCCCATGTCTTAAACTCGGCATTAAGAGAGTATTTTGCAATGTTTTTTTTCCATGCTCGATATTCTCTCATGTGTATTCTGATGGAGATTTGGCAGTAGCCCTTGATGAATTTGCACTATTTTTCTGTTTGTCATTGAACTCGGCATTAAGAGAGTATTCACTATTTTCCGTGATTGATATTCTCTCATGTACTCTGATCGAGATTTAGCAGTAGCACTTGATGAATTTGCATTATTTTTTTTTTCACTTTTTTGACTGGACTTGCTGCTAGTTTTTCTTTTTTTTCTTTCTTTCACGAAACTCTTTTCCTCTTTGTGCATTTGATTTAGGCATTCTGAATAGAATTAATAATAATTCAACGCAAATGAAAATTAAAGAAATAAATTAGCCACCAAAGACATCGCCATGTAGCCAACAATCTAAAGAAAATTTCAAAAAGACATGCTTTTGATGCAAGAGCTATTTTGTCTGCACCGTAATGCTCACACTGCAACTGATACGACCGTTGATAATGTTCCCGGGTCTTGGGGAAATGGAACCCTAATCGGGAGGTGGGCGAGTTGACCAGTCAGAGACGTGAGCAATTATCCATTTTTTTTACCGATATGACGCAAGTCACGCGGTGTCCCTGCTCCCCCTTTTCCTCCTCTGGCTATCTCCTTACCATGACGACGATTCGGGGGATGAGGGGAAGACTACTTCAGTTCGATTTTTCACTGTTACGCAAAACAAGGCAATTTTCTCATTCACTCTCGAGCTCAAAAATGTTTCACTTCAAAATAGGAAACAGATTGTAGGATTTTTTTTTTAAAACTACCATTCAGGAATGTTTTAAGAAATCAAATTGCTTACAATGGAGAATTTTGGAAAAATGTCATTCAAATGTATAAAATCTGGATTAAAATTAGAAAATTCTATCAAAATATTATTTAAAAATGTATACAAACGTTTACATTAATTCATTCATTGAATGAGCAAATACTATCACAAACTATTGAAAGAGATTATGTGTGCACACAATACCATTCACATTATGAATTACTTTCAAATAATAAGAAAGGGAAGACTTAAATTAGAAACTTACAAAGCTACGTGAATGAATACTGAAAGCAAATATAAGAAAAAATACTTCCGAGAAAGAAGCTGACTTCGCAATTCATCCTGTTTAAATATTAATTCTTTTGAGACTGTTGGTTCAATAGTAAGACGGTATAAGCGCTAAAGTCTATACGGCATTCTACTCTGCGAGTATTGGATTAAATGTATTACAATGTCAAATCTTGTTTTGAAGAAAGCTTTTCCCAAATGCAAGAGTACATTATGTCACAGATTATTTCTGAGTTATTCCTTTCAACTTAAAAATCTCATTTTACTTTTTTTTAAACGAGCATTTGTTTGAAATCATTTTGGTAAAAATATTTCAATATAATAAAGTCATCGAGATGCCAGCATTCGTAGAAATTGATTTCATTTTAATCATGAGTTTTCTTCAAGGGATTCTATTTTCCGGCGATATTAAAGAAAAAGAAATGGGAGATATCTTCCACGATAAATATTTAAAATAAAATGTTGCGATGCATGGTGATAGAAGCAGAATGGTGCTTACCTGAAATTGTATAATTATCTTCCACCTTCAATGTTGAATAGAGATATTCGACATTTAAAAATAGCAAATATTAAAATGAATTGCATTTGAAAACATCAATATTATTATTATTTATAATTCATAAATATTGTATTGTAATATTAAATTCCTACGTTTAGAAATGCTGCAATGTTTTTTTTTGTTTTTTCAGATAACGATGATTGATATTTGTGTGTTACTGTTAAATTGTATAATGCAGTTATTCCGTAAGAAAATAATTATTTATTCCATAAAAGTACGAACCAAGACAACTGAAACATATAAGTAAATGATAGATAACGTAGTTTAATCATTAACTAGTTTATACCCGTAAATATTTAGGTATTCTAAAAATTACCACATGATAGACATTTTGAGTAAAAAATTTATTAGATAATAAAATAAGTCCATTGTTTTATGCATTAATTGAAGATAAACAGTTAATAACTATAGAAACACAATTTCCTATTACGGATAGATCAAATAAAGCTAAACAAGCAGAAAGAAAGGTGGTAATACATTTTTCCTAGATTAATCAAACAGAAAATTGAGTATAGAGTGCTGCGATATTTATTTTTGAAATTCTGCATCCTATCACTACTTAAGTTATTAGGTGACTTAATCTTGCTCGCACACAGGTAAAAAATATAAATTTATTATTTAAAACACATTACAAGTCCCATTCACAATTGCAAGGACCACTCAACCGCTATTTTATGATATAAAAAGTTTAATCCTACAAATCAATACTTCAATATTTTATATACTTTATAATTGACGCAGTCATCTTTTCATGAAATACCTAGTATTTTACAAAATGACAGGATTCTACGTTTTAACGTAATACACGCACACACCCAAATAAATATATAGATGGTACTGAGAGTTTATAAACGTCGCACTGTAAAGCAACATGAGGGCTACTGATGACGGATTTTATGATTTTGAATTTTTGTTAAACAACAAAGATGAAAACCGCGTCTATGTACCCTTTCTTTAAACTACCTTAATACACCAACAGGAAGACCTTGAATATTAACAGGTTTAGCGTGCATCAGCGCCCTCTACTCTATGTTTCTTCAGTGGCATCAGGATATACACGCTCACGAGTATATATATATATATATCACCATAGACTGACATAGTCGGAAATTGGGAAAGTTGTATACCTGCTTAGATGTTGTTCTCAGCACTTGACCGATGCTCAAAATTTCGAGTTTTATCGTTACTGGCACGTGTAGCTTTAAAGCACGTAGTTAGGAAAAATAAAATTAAATTACGTCTTTTAGGGAAAATTCTTCATAATCACTTTCGTGCCCAATTTAGAGACAAAATCTCTCACCTTCCATTTTTTACTTTTGTTCTCACTCTTGATGTATATAATGAGATCCCGTGCATCCTAGAGGGGATTACATGTTTCTTTGGGTTGAGATGAATATGGTTTAATTTTATCGAATTAATCTGTCTCGAAAATTTAAAAAAGCTTTTGTCCAATTACGAGTTGCAAATACTCGAATATATTTTGTTTTCTAGATACAGCACATGTAATATTTCACTAAAATAGCTGTTGGGTAGAAAAAGATACAGGTATTTGCTTTGCTTCTAAAATAAATGCTGTGTAATTAATTACCTAAAATTAAATTTTTGATGTAAAAGTTTACTTTAGAGTTCTATTTTTACCTCGATTAGACAGACACCTTTACCAATAATTTATGATTTTTAATGCAGGGAAAATTATATCATCAGATTTTACATAGTCTGGCAAATCGTTGACAAGCATATCTGAAACTAACAAAAAATGCTTCTTCCATTAATAAACTCCTCTTATTTTATGAAATTTATTTACCGACTTTATCTCAAGGAAATATCTAAAAAGGCTTGGTTTAATTAACTTAACATTATTTGTTTCTAAGAGTAACTATATTTCCTATTCCAGAATTTGTTTATTGTTAATAAATGTTACAAAAAAGTAAATAACATACATATATTAAAAAGATTGGAATATTAAAAAAAAATCCTGTAACATTTTATTGCAAAAATTAAAAAAAAAATAGCAAAATAGTGATAGCCAAAATGCCAATCTCAATGAAATTTTTGTATGTTAGTAAGTAAAAGGATCTGGACGGTAATACATTATTCAAAATAGTGGTGATGCAATCGAAATACGATATTTGCGAGGAGCAGAAAAATAGATGTCTCAAAGCATGACGGATCGCTTCACGCCTGAGATTAGAAAGCTGGTTTAACGAAATTGTAACAATGGCCTTCATGCTTTAGTTGACCGGAAGAGCTGTGATGGCAAGCTATTTGGAGACTAGAGGCACGGAAAAGTCTGGTACAAGTGGTTAAATGGCTGAATGTGAGTCTGCATGTGATTCATAAACTTTGGCAACAATTTCTAACCACGGATTTGATATCCAGGAGGTTCAGCAAAAGAAAGTCACGTGCTACTACGAGTGCCAATGACCCATATTTGTCATTATGCGCAGGAAGGAGCAGATACGTAACTCCGACGTCTCTGTAAGCTCCTGAAGGTTGGTATTAAGGTTGACTGTGTGCTGAACGCTTCACAAACGTGATATTTATACGAAGTGATCAACCATTTGAGTCTCGTTCATGGCACACCATAGACGGGGTCATTTGCAGTGGGCATATCAAAACGTCAACGGGAAGCGAGATCAATGCATGGCTGTTCTCTTAACGGCTGAGTCCAGGTTTAGCTTCGAAAGCGATAGTAGGCGTGTTTTAATTTAGAGAGAACCTGAAAATCGTTTTTATCTGTGAAAGAGATACATACGGATTAGGTAGCGTTTGTGTTTGGAGTGGTATCTATTTGGGTGGACGCACAGACCTTTCAGTTTTACCCGTGGAAATGTTAATGCTCAGTTCTACATTGATGACATCCTGGATGCTTAAGTGCGCCCTTATGTTGCTGCAAAAAGTGATGCATTCGTGCTACAGGATGATGATGCGAGACCACACAGGAATCGAGGATTGTTATATTGATCAGAGCATAATTCAGTGAATGCAGTAGCCAGCTAGATCATGGACCTTAGCCCTATCGAGCATGTTTGGGATACTCTAGGACGACGTGTAGTTGTTCTCAATCTTCCTCTCGGGATCCTAGCCATACTTTCAACTGCATTGGAAGAGTAATCGCTCGCACTTCCTGCAGATTAATAAACCCCTAATTGAGTGCATCGCACATCGCTGCATTTGCATGCTGTATTGCTTCTCGGGAGATCACACATCATATTAAAGGTAATTTCCCTACACCAAACTGAGACATCCGATAAGTATACATATGCCAACTACTATGACAATATCTTTAGTGATTTCTTTTAGTGCTATTTTATGCCATTCTATTTGTGGTATATTGTGCATGTTTCATTAAATTCCACACACGGCTTATTGAGTCACCGTCATTTTTGTGATTTTTCCGTAATTTATGATAACTGGCATAGTTTGTGAAGTGATACTATTTTCTAAATTTAAATGTTACTCTTTAATATTGAAAACAATATATAAATATATATTACAACTACTAACTACCTCCACCTCTATGCAAAACTAAAATACCTCTAACCATATACATAACTAAGCTACCTCACCACACATAACAACATCACAAACTCTACTCTTAGACCCTTTCAAACACTCCACTTTCTCTATACTGTCATACAAATAATCCCCCTCCCAGCCCTATCGGAGATACAAATGCACAACACCACTGTTCATACAGTGCTATATATTACCTTTCTTATTTGTATAAGGAAATTATAGCTTATTAGGGAACTTTATAAGCTTCAATTGCAATAAAGCAGTAGATTGCTCTTTTAGTTTATAATTTTTAAAAAGAGAATGCTATAGAAAATAGGTAAAAAATAAAGGTAATGAAAAAATTAAAACAGACTCTGTTCATTACTAATTAATTTCGCAATTTGAGTATCACATAAAGTGTAGGTGAAAGACTTCATAAACTTCTGTAACTATCAAATGACGTGAGCAAAATATTTAATGAAAAATTTTGTTAAAAAAGTGAAATAATTATGGATTTTTTTAAAAAAAATGAGCAATATATTTATAACTCAGTGACCGAACAGCCCATGAGGGTCAAGACCATCTGTGCCCATCTCAGTATTCATGACCTTGGGTGCTGAGGTGCATAGTCATATGTTCCGATCAGGTGGTCAGTCTTAACCTATAACCACAGTTTTTAGTACACAAGCATGCTTGGTACTCATTTATCGACCCACTGAAGGAATGAAAAGCAGAGTCATCCTTTCCCAGCGAGGGATTTGAGCACTGGACATGTAGAGTGGAAGCGTGATGTACTAATACAATGTAATACGTATAATCGATGATAAATGTATAATTCCTTTCAATTCCTTTCAATAGACGTTAATCAGAATGATTTTTAATTTAATTGCGAAGCAAGAGGATGATGACGTAGACTAACCATCTGTTGAGGAAATGGCGAACTTTTAGATGTTTTTTATAGAGTAAAACGCTTAAAACAGGAATTTCTCTTTCATGTCAGTTATTTAACCTTGTCCTAGAAAAAGCAATAAAAGTCTGTACAACTGTAAGTATTTGCGGACTATGTAGACATAGTGAGAAAAGCAAGAGCAGCGATTGTTGAAGCGTTTTGTGTGCTCGAAGTGACAGCAAATAAGATGGATTGAACTATCAATGAAGAAAAGACAAACGTTATGGCAGTTTCAAACAAGGATTGGAATCAGGGACCCCTGGCAATAAATAATTATGTTTTTGAGGAGATCCGTCAATTCAAATATTTAGGTAGAATTGTAAATAGCAATAATGATATATCAATCAAAATTAAAAAGATAATCAACATAGCTAATATATGTTACTATGGTTTGAAAAGTTAATTTAAATTCAAATTTTAACCACTGAAACAAGCGTACAACTTTCAAAAACGCTTATAAGATCCATAGTTTTGTATGGTAGTGAACTCTGAAAAACGAGAAAATTGGATGAGGAACACTTATTGAGAACTGAACGAAAACTTTTGAGAAGAAACTTTGGATCAGTAAATGAAAATAGGGTCTGTGTGAGGAGAATACTTTACATTTTTGAATGACAAAGGAAGTACAGGGAACCAAATTTAATTAAAGTAATTAAGGGTTTTTCTTACACATCTTAAGATGCCTTAGCTATGTATTCAAGTGTGATGACATCAACCCAATTAAGTAAATTAAGTAATTTAAAACCAGAAGGCCAAAAAAAAAAAAAAAAAAGGAAGAGGCCGACTTCATACAAGATGACTAGAGAATATAGATAAATCTTGAGAAACATCGGCGTCAACAGATAAAAAACAGTAGCAATAAGCGGATCAAGATTGTTTAAACTATCTGAGGTAGCCTTGCCCAGAAATCGGCTGTAGAGCTTATGAAGAAGATGAAAGGTAACCTAAGTTTAATAATAAATATTTTGCGATTGAAATAGTGCTTTTTCAATTGAATGCAAAAGACCATATTCCATGATTCACCTTACCTCTAAGGTGTTAGACATGTAAACCAATGGGAAAAAAATAACGAATCCCTTATTTCTGTTACTCAATTCCCATCTACTACATTACTTAAAAAAAACTCCAACCAGACAGGTTTAATTACAGTAAGAATTCAGAATTTAATAAATATATCTTTGTTTTCTTAAGTATATATATTGATCCTTCAAAAGAATGTGTATAGAAATTGTTTGAAAAAGTTACTTTCTGATACATTTTGGAATAATAATTTATAAACAGTTAATATTCTTTCAAGAAAGTCTTAAAATTATGAAAGAAGAAAAAAAATATTATTGCCTGTTGAACAAAGTAACGTCGTTAGTTAATTTTAGAAACCATTGTGCATAATTATTTTTTCGGAATTATAAGCAAACATAAAATTTAATTATATTCCTTAAATGTAATTATGTATTTAAAGAAAATTAAATTCCTTGCATTCGACAGTATGTGATTTTATTTAAATTTAAGCGGAGTTTAAAATTAAAAATGATTAATAATGTAGGGAATACTTTATACTATTTTTAATTGGATTTGGAAATTATTCAAAATACGCTGCGAAAAAATGTCAGTGACACATAATTGTATATAATATAATATAATGGATATATAGTAATAATTAAATTTCTGATTTTTCAGTATTCCTTCAGATATACATTTTATTTTTTAAATATGTATAAACTATTAATTAATACTGTATTAAACCTAGAATTTTACTAAAATCAACAAAAATAACATTGGAAGCATTCAAACTGACGCATTTTTAACAATATATATTGCACTGTAGCTTTTTCTGAAATTATTCAAATGTTAGTATTCTTCGGCGAAGTGAAATAGTGTTGTTTTGTTGTTGTGGCTAATGCCACCTGTCTGACGTAGTCAGAATGAATCCCTCGAAATTCATCGTGGCAAGGGGATAGAAGTACGCCTATCGTTGGCCTTGAGCACCATACAGGTGAAAGTATGAATTAGCTCGGCGAAATTCCCCGACGGGACAATAGATGGTGACACCACCTATCTCCACCTCACCAATTTTGGCATGGAACTGAAGGGAAGGGAAATATTCTCCATTCCCCCTGCACTCGTGATTCAGCCCACAAGACTTTCGGACCCACTGATTTAACGAGCACGTACTCCGTGTGTACTCGGAGGGTATTGGGTGGCACGGGCATCAACCAAAGGTCTTCCGGTCTGGAGATCAATGCTCTAACCATTAGGCTACCCACAGCCCTAGTGAAATAGTAAGCAAACTAAATAAAATATTTTAGAGTTAAAAAATTTTATTTTACCCCACATTCTGAAGAAACACAACAGCAATTTGAGTGAGTGATCGAATATGAGCTATATCAACACCCAACCATTAAACAACACGAAAAATATTGGTTACGGACGTCGTAATTTCTAACCTCGTTTAAGTGCCGATAACTGAGCTGAAAGCTACGCCTACTAACTACCGCACTACATCAACTAGATGACATTGAGCCTCGACAGAGTTAATGTGCATTAGCTTCATCTACAAGGCAGGTGAGGACTATTGGAAATTGACATCCTGATTTTCAATTACCGTTAATTGACAAGGAGAAATATCAGCTGGCTTCACTCTTTCTAAGATATCATACCGCAAAAGCGAGAGGATTAAAAGATTTGAGAGATTTTATCGTCCATAAGAGCCCTTACACTGCTCAGTTTTTCAAAGGCACTAATGTGAAAGCTAAATATGAGTTTTCATAAAGTGTGTAAGAAGCAACTATATCTGTTGAAACTGTTTCAAGTTCATTTACATTGATTCCTAAATTTTTGTGATCACCATCATCTTTATAACATTAAATATTTTACCCAGTCGCCCATCCGGTATAGTGGTTAGCAACGCTGTCTTCTGTGCCGTAGGGCTTAGGTTCGAATCCCGGAGAAGGCATGAATGTCTATAAATGTATTGTGCCTTTGCGACATGGGTGTACTATAAATAGACCTGGAGCCGCAAGTCTTTTCGTTAGGTTAGTGGTAAGGAAGAGAGGTTGGGGACCTCTGTCCCCCTCCTCTGGGTGCTCTCTCTCAAAATTGAGGTGAAACTGAGCTAAAAATGAGCAATGACACCTGCATGGTGCTCAAGGCTATGGCCAATGACATATATACATCTAGTTCTCTTCCGCGATGAATTTCGTAGGTCTCGATCTGACATCGTCAGAAAGGTGTGTGTGGCATTAGTAACAACATAATTAATCATAATAATGACAAAATAAAAAGGAAATTGTTTAAAACAATTCATTTTATGAATCATCTTAGAAGAAGAGTTTGCCGAGTCATCTATTTGTTCAAAATATTTGTTAATGTTTCTTAAGGTATCCGACTACGTTCGGAATCGTGATTTTAAAAAAAGCGCATAAATGGATAATTTTCATGATATTTAGTGTCACTTAAATTAGAATACAGGCATAAAATTGTTTTAAGGACATTTTGACAAAAAAATATTTAAATGTAATATTTTGAAAAAAAATTAACTTAGAATAATCTTTTTCAAAATGTTCTCCTTTTGTGAAAAATGCTTCTATTATAATAATATTGTGCCTGTTTATAGCTCAGAACTCTGCACAAATGCTCAACTATGACTTTTGAAAAATTCACATTATTTTCAGAGTTACAAGGAATTGTAATAATTATCGGCTTTTTTTACTTAAAATTTCTCCCCTCTGTTGTCGTAAAACATGGATAAACCCACTCTTAAGTTATATAATTAAAAAATTCTACTTGAGCCTCTATACAGAGGTCTGAGATATATACAGACAAAATATTATTATAATAGAAGCATTTTTCATAAAAGGAGAATGTTTTGAAAATGGGTAATTCTATGTTCATTTTTTTTTCAAACAGTTATATTTAAATTTTTTATTGTAATAATATTCTTAAAACAATTTTATATACGTTTTCTAATTTAAGTGACACTAAATATTATAAATATTATCCATTTATACGCGCGCACGCTTTTGCAAAGGCACGGTTCCGAACGAATACCTTAATATGCTTTTTCCATTTTTTATAAGGATTATTTATTCCAATAACTTACTTTAACGTTTTTGAGTTACTAGTGAAAACCTGAAGCATTTTATTCAATAAAAAAGTAGTATGTTTATGAGTGAGATAAATATGATTATTTTCTTATTTTAATACGATTAGCTTTTTGTTTAGAGCACATTTTTCTTAAAGCATCAATTACCTCATATCATTTACTAGAAATAATTCCACAAAATAATTTCAAACATTTTTATTTTTAATTACAGAGTAATAATAACACAAATATTTTCTTGAAGTATTATGCTTTAACACAATCTGTGAAATTTTCACCACGAATCTTAATTATAATACTAATTATTATCTTCAAACAAACTAAATTTTTTCCCCACATAAATGGAAAAGTTTTAATGATAAAAATATTAATATCCTCTATAGAAAGATCCATCCAATGAAAAGTGCCCCAGAAATCACCTGTTACGCTACAATTTATTTTCTTCTACTTTTTTTATGTGGATCTTCACATTAGAGATTCGAAAGATATTTTCAAGCAATCATTAGCCATTTCAGCACGTTTTAGATTGTAAACTGTGTTGATGACAGTTGCAAATGAAGTCGTAAGGAAAAATAGATAAACTGATTTTTTCTTACGCAAAATCTTCTTTTTTCTTTTAACCTAATTGGTAAGTAGCTGTTGATAGTTTAGATAATAGATTATATTGAACGTAATGATTAAAAAGGTTATGGTTTATTCGAACTGGATAGTTAAAGATAATGTAGACAGTTCATCAAAATTAATGAAATGAACTTTTCTCATTAAAATAGAGTTCAGTAGATCATTTGTAATATATGTGTTTTTGATAGTAATTATTAATTTTGAGACGAAATAACATTTATTTTAAATGAATTTATTGGCATCTAAATAAGTTCAGAGAATATATTTATTTATTTATTTGAGTTAAAACTTTTAAACGGCTACTTTACAAAAGGGTCCTCTAATTAAAAAAAAAATCTCAATAATGTAAATTAATGGGAATATAATATATTTCACTAAGTGCTAACTACCAAAGATTAGATTTACACTAATGGAAAACAGAGAGATGCTGTGTGACATACATCAATAACTGCCCTGCAGACAGGATGTGTTTAAATATTAGATAAAACTAATTCGTAACTATTTCTCAACAGTTAAAAAGTAAAAAAAAAAATACTCTATATTTCAGCGAATTCATAATAAAAATAAATGTTAACTAATCAGGAAAATAATTGAAATAAATTGAACACTCATTTTTTTACTCGATTTTGAAATAACACGGGCCTTTTTTTCCCTTGGTTTGAAGTCTAATGATCTACCGAATGAGCTATCCGGGACTTGAAATAACACAGTTCATTAATATACTTTTTTTACCCAAACATTTCTTCTAGCATGAATCTCCTCATTTCTTTTTTATTCTAATTTTGACAGTATAATCAGAAGATGATCGATTTATGTCCACACATGCATGAGTGACTTAGTCTATACACCTCATGTTCTGATAACATTATTTCCAGGAGTTACGGGGATTATTTGAATTTTCCAATCACTTATTTTCTTTATTTTGTTAGACTTCAACTTGAACAGAGTATTTCGTTCGTCAGTATTGTAGGAATGGATGTACACGTTTTCATATCCTTCCTATATTCCCTTAATGACGTAAGGCCAGGAGAGCGCTACCTAGCGGACAAGGCGGTTCGAGGATAAAGAGACGACAGACGAATAGGACGATTGCGAGGGAAGACAGAGAGAGAGACGACGCGGAGACGGGACGAGATGAAGAAACGAAGGCGCAGCGACGAGACGCCTGGTGGAATCCAACCACCCGATAACTTTTTACTATATTTTAGCTCTCCCTTGTAGATAATTCCCCTAAATAAATGCATACTTAATTCAATCTGGTCGTTGTCACTCTCTATAGTATAATTGTATTTGTTAAACTGTTTAGTTCATAGGATGCAATAAATAATTTCAATAATGCTCTAAAAACAAATTTTCAAGCTAAAACTTTTTTTTATTTCGATAGTGAAATTTCGAGTATTATTTGTATTGATGAAAATTATATACTATGGAAAATATCATATTGCTGGGGATCGGGGTTTCATCGGAACCTCGATCCGAGTGCCTGAAAATAAGTGGGGTGAAAACACATCGTTCAGGTCGGGTTTTGTAACTGCAGTTCACTGAAGAAAGGTAAAGTTCAGCTTTTAACATCTGATTTAATTTGAGATAATTTGAAATTTGCTACTAATGTGGATCATATTCTTATTCATGATTTTGACATGAGCTAAAATTTAATCGTAACCTTTATCCGCGACCACTCGCGCTGGGTGTTCTGTACACCCCAGCAACAAGAAAATCCTCCCTGGATTCTAAAAAGAATGTGCAGAACCACGATTTTTTCTGTAGCTGCACATTTTAGGTCATTAAACATTCATACCTGATGCAATCCCTCTTTCTCGAACGATTGGAATGTAATGAGATTCAAAAGTTTATCTGGGGGGCTGAGATTTCCAGCGAGAAGTTGAGCATTTGCATACAGTCTGCTCTGAATGTTTGGAAAATGATTAAAATATTATTTTTCTACTTTCTACTATCATTATCTCTTTAATTATGAAGTATATTTATTACTGTTATATACGTGTTACTGGTTTATGAAAAAAATTTAAAATTATGTGTTTTAAAATGAAAATTTTGTATGTTTAGTTTAAATTAATGTGTTAGTCTCATTTATATGCAGTAAATTTAATAATTTTATTTGTATAATACAAAAAAAACATTTTTTACTTTATAAATATGTATCATAATGACATAATTTTATTTTCATAATTAAATACACGTGTTAAAATTTTGGGGTGTTCTCTACACCCCGCGAGTAACGACGGTAGCAAAAACAGGTGCGAGTGACCGCGGGTTAAGTCAGCGTTTTTTAAACTTTTAACATCTGCAACCTAATTTCCAATTGCAATTTTAATCGTGCCCTTTCATACAATAGAAATGTACTGAATTCAGTAATATTATAAATTGACGCTAAGGCAGCAATTTGACTTGAATTACAAAACGTACAAATTATAAAGATGAGTATTAAATTTTGTATATAATTTTATACATGGCAAGCCCATGGTGTTACAGGTAATTATTTTAAACTTGTTCTTAACTTGGTATTGATAGATTAATTATCAAATGCATCGGGCAGTACTGATATATTTATAAGTGTGTTATATCAGTGTAAAGGTGTATTTTAATTTTTATTTTATCAGAATCTATTTGTCATTGCTTCATTTCAGTAAATTAATGTTTTTTTAAAAATAATCTTTTATTTGCGATACATTCAATATGTTTGCGCCTCTCACGAAGGTTTATTATGCCACCCCCTAAGGCACCCCCAAGGGTTTGAGAAACGCTATCTTAAGTTTTTGGTAGCTATATAAAAAACTGCGAAACATATCAAATTTCCCAGATGTCCCATGTACTTTTTTACGTTTTTTTAACATGGTTGTAGAGGTGTAAAATCTACAAATAATTCAATTTATAATTCGATATAAGCGAAAACCATGAATAGAATTTCTTTATTAATTCAAGTTAGACATCACAACCAGAACTTAAAATATAATAATCAATCTAATAATAAAAGTATCCAAATAATTTTAGACATCAATCCGCTTCAGTTCTTTTAATGTTGACTGTGATTACAACGGTTTTCTATAAGGAACGTATCTACCGTATAAAAAAAAAGTGTATATGAAAAGAAATTAAATTTATTGCACTATATATATATATATATGGCATGTTTTGAGCCAGAATCAGACTAATTTTAAAAAGGACTTTATTTGATGAAATCTATACAAGCTCTGACGCTAAGAGGAGAGAAAAATAATAACACCACAGTGAAAACTAAGTGGGTTACCACTTAAGCACAGATGTTATATGTATCGCGGATTTTATGAGTGTACTTGAAAGTTAATGCTGTCATATAGAGCTATTAAATGTAACGATCTGGAATTAGACATGTTTGTTGGCTAGGTCATATGTTCGGAAGAAATAAATGGGTGTTTAGTTTGATACTTGAAGAGGAAATGAAAAATATGAGTTAAGTGCTAGATAGGGAATTTAATTTTTAATCTAACTTAATTATCCTTACATATATATATGGATTCTAATATTTTTTCGTGCTTGATCAACTTTATTGGACAGTTAACAATCTGTTCTCACTTTAGTTTGTTCGCAATATACGTAACAAGTTAAAAAAACCAATTTTTGCTATTGAAGGATCCATTTTGTGTGTGTACGCATTTTCCCCCTCTATTAAGACATTGACATATTTCATGTTCAACTCAGTAAACTATAATAATTGTCAATTATATTAATTATTAAAATTTTATTTTATAAAATTGAATTACACTTATGCAAAACGTAAAGCAAAATTTATCAGGATGATTTTCTTCCCATTCATTCACTGGAAAATTATATGAATTATACCAAAATGCCTGCAATTCATTAACATTTAAACTTCCGGGTGTTCGATTACCCTTAACTGTCTAACAGTGTCGTTTTGACACCGCGATATAAAATATATTAAATAAATATAATAACTAAACAATTGTATTGCTACTGTGTTCAGTTAGTTTGAAATTTTAATATTATTTCATGCAATTATCCTATATTGAGTGACCATTTGTATCATAAAAAACTGATGTTTTGAATATATGTTTCGCGAAACTCTTTGGACCACTGCTTAGTCACCAAACAATTCGAGTCGCAACTCTGCCAAGAACATTACTAATATAAAGTATCCCTTCTGTGGCATTCCTAGCAACATATATATCAGGATTACTGGAATATTATTAACTACATATGACTTTCTTCAGATTCTTCGTAGGCACTTTTGCTCAATATTATGTCTTCATCGGAATCTAAATTACATCAAGACACACAGAGTTAGCCACCATCCGATTCATTCTCAGAAAAACTTTTGCAAGCAAAATAGTAATTTTATCAGAGCCCATAACTTTTCTACGAGCCATCGTATCAGGGTGTTTGCTCTGCACTAAGTTCGAAAATCAAATGAAACTCTTTTATGAGCAGATAATCAAATACTATGTAGCGAAACGTTTAGACACAATAATTTTGGTGTAAGTGATTCATTTCTACTGAAGATCTAATGACAATGCATTTAGTGTCAAACAAATGTGTGTTAGGGCTTTGGAAAGTTTTTTTTTTTTTTTTTTTTAATAATGGTATATACTTAAAGAACTATATTTTGCTGAACGACAGCAATTTATAAAGAAAAAATGCATTGGAGTCGAAATTACTCCAACGGATGTTCTAGGTATATGTACTTGTAAATTCTAACCAAATTAACCTAGAACCACAAAACTTTTTCTTTATATTCACGATGGAAAATTAATAAAAGTCAAGAGGAAATTTCAAATTCCCTGCAAAACTGCGGAAAGATTAACAAACTAAACAGGCCCCGGTGTCCAATCAACAACGACGGACGTTCTGGTGTTAATATTTGATCCCGTGAAAATCAATCAGTAATTTTCTTGTTATATGCCTCTAACTAATGAAATTTCTCGAAAGAGACAGGTATATTTATGCAAAATGCAATTCTTTGGTAGATGATTAGTTGCCAAGGAAGAAATCAACAACTATCACAAAATCATTCAATCCTTATTCCTGGGAAGAGTGACAGCAAATATGTATATAGCAAATAATATTTACAGAAATGGAAAAAATTGTTATTAACCATGTTGTTGATGTATTTGGACACTTAAGGAGAGATTTGCGATCCATGTAATAACTACGATAGTGCCAATAACTATATGGAAGATATAATTCATGTATTCTTAGTTAGTCAGAGATCTGTTCATACAGTGAAGTTTTTAGCATGACCACTTTTTTAAAAATTCCAGGTATTATTCCTAAGGGTCTTACTGAACAGCACGCAAAATTTCTACACCCTCCTACCTCAAACGTTCGAGGGAACAGACATTAAGCTAGGTCAACCCTGCAAAATTGTACAACCACATCGTGCACCATTAGTCAGGAAATGTAGATGTTTGCAGCACACACAGTAACCACCCATTCGCTGCGACGACGTTTGCAGTAGCTTGGAAAGTTAGCCGACGATAATTACATCAGTTTCTCCTGACAGTGCAGCTTAGAGACAGACGGCGACTTTGGTTCACCGAAAGTTAAACCTGTAGATCATTCGTCGCAAGCTTGTAGTATATATTCGCATAAGGGCCCCGCACCATATGTGATGATTTGGACAACCATTGGGTGAAATGCACGCAAATCTGTAGTGCGGCTAAATGGTAATTTGAACACAAATAGGTACATTTCTGACATCTTACGTCCAGTGTTTGTGCCTTATCATCTAGGCCTGTCAAACGCTTTCTACCAACAAGATAATGCAAGACCACATGTCACAAGCTCTTTTCTGACCATTCGAGGAATTTTCAGAGTATTTGATTGCTACCTTTACCTGCACGGTATCCAGGTTTATCACCCATGGAAATCATCTATTCTTGGAGACCCTTCTACTACCTTTTACCATCTAATACGTTTAATGAAGTATGACATGGACTTGAAGTAGCCTAGAAGGGTCTGTGTTCAATTCTATCATCCAAGCCCAGTTCGACTCTATCCCCAACCAAAAATTGCTGGGGTGTCAGCTTTTTCAGCTAATTTTGCCATCTTAATCCCCTTTAAATGCTTGCAAATTTAGTCATTTGTTCTTCATATTATACTGTTTACGTACAATAAATATCTTTTTTTTTTTGCTTAATGTCCTTCAAGGCCAGTAGTGTATTTTAATTGCATTGTATGTCAATTTACATAATTGACGGATTAAATTTCAAACAAAACTCATATTTTTAACCGTGCGCTGTATTTTTTAGCAAATACGAGTAAATGTTTAAAAAAGGAAATATTCCACGCATGTGTTTTAAGCATACTTTGCTCTGCATGATTTAAACACTAATTCACAACTGAATACTAAAATGAAATAAAAAACCATAACAATAAAAATAATTGAAACAATTTTAAAAATCCAAATGTATATTCAAATTTAGGTTTTCAAATAGTTTTTTTTCATTCTATCAAACAACAACGAAACGTAATCTGTTACTTCAATATCTTTATTCTCAGATTCTTTTTATTTATCTCAATACAAGAAATAAATTTAAACGGTTCTTTACTTTATTGTTTACTCTCCTAAACCATGATACTTTTTTTCTGTCAGGTTGGAAAACAGAGAGCATTAGGATGCATACACGTACAAATAAAAGCAGGGGTTAGAGATATGGAGAAAAACAGCCTAAGTAATACAGATTGTTGCTTTAAAGATGAATGTCGTTCTTTCAATGTACAATTTTGGGACAAGAGCACTTCATCCTTTCTTATCATCTCGATAGCTTCTAGGTGTATTTCTTGATATATGAGACCACTACATCCCAGTAGTGCTTCATGTGCCAAGCTGTTTCATCAAAAAAAAAAAAAAATCGGGTATGTTATTGTGACTACGAGAATATTCGATCACGACATTATTTTTTTTTCCTACGAGTACCTTGAATTTTTCAATAACAGATTATATAGCTTTTCTTTTCCTTGTATTGATGTTAAAGTGAAAAAAAGAAAAATTATAATAATCCTTATATATTAGAAGGACGGAGAATTATTTCCCATCAAAATAAAATAATAACTTTGTCGCTTCACTTTCATTAGAACGCGTGTTTGAGGATTCATTAAATAATTTCCAAATTTGGTACAATGACTCTGTTTGCATTTAAGTTATTTAATAAATAAGCTTCTGTTATTATTTAATGTAGTGTATCATGAGATGTTTAACGTAATTATTTTGTATTGAATCTCAATGAGTGGGGTAAAAATATATGTGTGAAGCTACAGCTCATTGAACTAAGGTCTTATAGTAACGGGTCTACTCGCATACTTCCTATTAATCCTCTTAAGGAATAATGGTTCTTTAAATATAATTGTATTGAAAACTTCCCTCCGAAGAAGAAGACGCGAGTTATTCAAATCATGGTTGGTAAATAAAGATTAAATTTCAGATTTGATATGGAGATAGGTTAGAAGCTAATCTGACATCAAGTAGTGATTAACATAAATCTAGTCGAGAGTGCTTCATAGATTATTTGATTAATATTAATATTGATGATTTGGTCAATTAGCTGTTTAAATTGGATTAGAGTTGGCTTGAATTAGATTAAATTAGAATGTATTATTAAATATTTAGAAGGTGTATTGCCAGGACGTGCTAAGTGATCCGATTTATAATTAAAACTTCATCTCGTTTGCCTCTCTCTTGATCCCATATTTATTTATTGGTATATTTCTTAACTTGGGTTGTTGAAGTTTGTTACGTTGTTGAGAATTGTGAATAAATTTAGGTTGTTTTTAGCTATGCCAATCTTCTTTCTGACCCTCATACACTAATGGATGAGAACGGCTATCCATTACATTATGGCCAGTGTAAATATGATTGGAGGCGACCAGTACAGTGATAGTATACAAACTGAAATTTTACCTAATATATCTCCCAAATATGAGAGTAAATGGAGAAGTGACCTTTTATTTTAGACCTACGATTATCATCCGTAATACGTCAAAACAGCTTCTTTTTTTACCATGTTTTTATTAACTCGCTTTCTTGTTTGCTAAGGTGGAATTTTGTAATTGATTTTAAACTAATTTCCCGATGAGATCTAGAGCAGTGTTTCTCTAACTGTGGGCGTGCTCCTCGTGTGGGCGTGATAACCTTACAAGCAGGGCGCAAGCGTTTTGAAAAGTCGAAAACAAAACATTATTTAAAAAAAATATTAACTTAATGAAAGAAAACTAACAAAATACATTCTCACATAACAAAAATTAAACTAACATTTACACTGATATAATGCACTTATGACTGTATCAGAGTTATAGTGTATTTTATAAATAATTTAACAATACTAAATTAAGAACAAGTTAAATAACTTCCAGTGACCCCATGGGCTTGTCATATAAAAAATCATATGCATAAACTAACAGTTGTTGATTTTTTTAGCACGGTTTATAAATAATCCCTTAACTGCCGATTAAAAGTTACGCGATTTGCTCCCTAATGGCACCGTTTAACACGTAAGCCAGTATATGGTGTATTGGGAGGAATATATAAGCAAACACATTCTGAAACAAATAAATGCTTCTCAAACACACAAACATTGTCAATGTCAATTTTTTTGCATTCCAAAGCCTTCAGAATAATTTTATGGATAGCAATTCACAGAAAAGATCGTAATTAGGAATGACGTATATATACGTCCGGGGCAATCAACACACTGGCTGAGCGAGCCGTTTATATACACCGGGGCACTTAAGAAGTTGAAGTCAGATTGTAGCTTTAGCGTTTAAGTATAGTATTATTGAATTCAATACATTGTTATTTTATTGAGGGTGATGCGAAGAAAATTATGATTGGATATTGGGTCACAAATATTGAAAGTTTGAGAGATTCTTCGCAAGAGACTTGCAATTTGAACCATAGATCATAAGTAGATGACGATGCAAGAAAATGTGAAAGCAAAGTTTCCCATGATCCCGAAGAGGTGGCCCCGATTTCAACAGTGGCCCCATAACTCCTGAACTTACATGAATTTATACGATCAAAAACAACCTGTCAATAGCACGGGTCAAGATGCATCTACGAATTCAATTTCGTCGCTCTGGGGTCAAAGACTAGGCCCAGGTTATCATGTTTTTTTATTAACTGGGTAAAATTTTGTAAATGATTTTAAACTAACTTCCCGGTGTGAGCTAGAGACTTGTAATTTAAACCATAGTTCATAAGTGAATGACTATGCATGAATATGTAAAACAAAAGTTCTAGTAACGAACCTGGTACAAGAAGGGGCTTGTAACTCTGTCCAGGTGGAATTTTGTAATTGATTTTAACCTAACTTCCCGAGGAGCTAGACACTCGAAATTTGGAACATAGCTTAGCAGTGTATGAAAATGCATTTTGGAAAATAAGTTTTAGTTTCGAACGCTTGACCTCGAAGAAACGGGCCTGTAATTCCGGAACTTACACGAATTTACACGAACAAAGACTACCTTTTGATTGCATGGGTCGAGTTGTATCTACTTATTCATGACTCTGGGGTCAAAGGGGGCCCCCAGGTTACCATGTTTCTATTAACTCGCTTTCTTGTACGTCTGTCCAGGTGGAATTTGTAATTGATTTTAAAATTTTGATTTGAATAGATCATTCCGCAAATACCCAACTCGTGCGCAAGTTGATGTACACAATACAGCTGCCCTTGACCGATATCGAGCCAAAGAAGTGCGAGTATTCAAAATTCGATCTCAGGATTTTCTGATAAATACGACGAGAAATGCGGATAATGCAAATATGAACAACATTGTATCAGATGATATCAAGAAGACGGGATGGTTACAAAAAGAGTTAGGCATTTTCTACGGGGTGACAGAGATGTTTCGCTCGAATATTGATGTAGAACAATGACTTGTAAATGGTGCAATGGGTATTATAACTGAAATTGTTTGGCCTATATTTCACCGTGATCCGATCTACGATACTGACATTTCATTTGTTTCTATCGACTTTTGTAAATATGGATTTCTTTTGATCAGATCGAAATCAATAGAGTTTTCAGCATTTCAAAATTATGGAAGAATCGCTCCAACAGAACTTCCACTAATACTATGCTTGGCCTGCACAGTCCATAAAATGTAATGATGTACAGTTAACTATATGGTTGCATACCTCGGACCTGAACTTTTTGCTAAAGTACAGGCATATGTGGCGTTAAGTCGTGTCAGGTCATTGGATGGATTGAGAATAGTAGAGCTCTATTGCTCGAAACTCAGTGGCAAGACACCGGGCAATGAAAA
This sequence comes from Trichonephila inaurata madagascariensis, assembly GCA_019973955.1. Classification (NCBI taxonomy): domain Eukaryota; kingdom Metazoa; phylum Arthropoda; class Arachnida; order Araneae; family Nephilidae; genus Trichonephila; species Trichonephila inaurata. The sequence goes on along the minus strand of BMAV01016658.1, from coordinate 269,882 downwards.
TGCAATGAAAGGGATGGAATGTATTCGGCAATTAAGACATCAGATATCATAAATAGAGTCATACATTTAAAATTTTAACAAACGGATTTCACATTGATTGTTTTTTATATTTGAATATTAGTTGTATAAAAAATTAGTTTCGATTGCTTCATTATTTTATTTCTAAAAAAATAATTGAATAGTTCGATGTATTATTGGTAAGTAGCTATGAACTTTTCTATTTCAGATATAACCAGAAGAATTCGAAATATATTTATCATATGTCTCTGTAATTGCGTCATCAAAGTATTTAAATGCGATTCAGAAATTTCATTCGCATAACCTTAAAAAGCAGAAAATAATAATAAAATTTAAAAATATATATATATTACCATGTTTTTATTACGGACTAAAAAGTATAAAATAATTTCTCTAATCCTTATGAAAGATAAAACCGCATACGGATTTCTAACTTTTCTAAATTATCCTGAAAATTCAAGCACTCATGAAAGCTTCAAACCGACATTAAAAACCATAATACATTTTCAATATGAATAACTTTAAGATGCAGAAAATAATTTCATATATTTTGGAGTGAATATTGTAAAATGTGTAACTTATTTACTATTAGAATATACAGGAATTTGCCACACAAACATCCTGATATCTATTTCTATTACACGTCTTTGGCACGCGGAGTACTTGAAACTATACTTACATCTCTCCTTTTTTTAATGATTTTACTTTATATAGATAAAAAAAAATATATTTCCGTTATCGCCTAACTAATGCTTTTATTTTTTGTAAAGGTCATAATGTACTGTGATTTATTTATTTTTTTTCTACAACTGCATATTAAAGTACTATATATGAAAATGATTATGTTTATTTTGAAATTACATTAACTAAATAGTTTGAACATTATGTAATGCTATATTTGTTGATAAAACTGCCCATTTTATGAACTATCTAAATTCATCTCATCATCATAAAATACAATGAATGAAAAAAAAGGAAGAAAATTAGCCGATCAAATATCCCCGTGCCGTTATCTATTTAAACTTTTTCAACCACAAAACAAACATTGAGTTTTCTTAAGGAAAAATAAAGTAATCTAAATTGAAGTATTTTTCTTGGTTAGTCATACCCTAAATATAGATAAGAATACGGCTTAGTATTTGATTACTTTGATATAAAAAACTTTTCTTTATTCTAACCTAAAAAAAGAGATAAGCATTTAAAAATTATCTTATCTTTTTTGAAACTGAATATATACTTTTTTGCATGCTCTCTTTACTCGTCTCTAAACATTCAATAACTATTATAAAGGTTAGTAATTATGTGATAAAAAATCCTTACAGCAAAATCCTAAATTATTCTTTGAATAGTTACAGTAAAATTTTCGTCTGACGGATTTTTAATAAAATATCAAAAAAAAATATAATAAACATATATTTTTTTTTTTGTAAAAATATGTCGAACAAAATATATATTTTAGAATTTTTTTATGTATCAATTTATTTTAAGCATCAAAAATTTTCAAACTAGAATTATTTTAAGGTTTTATTTTTTAAAAGTGAATAAGTGATTTATCTTTTTTTGCTTTTTAAAGATCATAATTTATACATTTTTTTTTATCTGAAAAACAAATGTATTCTTTTTAATTTCTCCATTTATCTACTATAGCAATAAGTATGTCTCCTAACAGCAGCGTTCGTAATTTACAACTATGCTTACAAAAGTTCAAGAATTATAGCAATTTACATGTATATTATCAAATAAGTATTCTTTTTTTTAACTAAATTTTATTGAATTTTTTCCATCAATACAGCTGTGGTAATGTGCTACTTGGGGGAAGAGCTGTTTTGTTATCAAACTTATAAGAACTTATTTAGGGATGATAAATGTTACGATGGTGAAAAATAGTTTTACTACACAAAATTAAAAATAAAGTTCTTCATTTTCTTATTTCTTGCTCCTTTCATGTGAAAGTAATATAATAAGAAGCGAGTGACAGAAATTAAATAAATAAATAAATAAAAAGTAAACAAAATGAGTGCAGAAAAAAAAGCTTCCAAATTCGAATCTGACTGCACAATTCACCGTGTTTAAATATTAATTCTTTCCAGGCATTGCGTTCTAAGATAGGACAGTATAAGTGTTAAAGGCTGACATTTAACTTTGCGAGTATTGAAATAAATATATTAAGTTGTCAAATTGTGTATTTGTGAAAGTACTTCTTTTAAATGCAAGAATACATCTCGTCATAGATTTCTCATGAATTATTCTATTTGCTTTTAGAAACCCATTACGCATTCCTTAAATGAATACATATCTGAAGTCGATATGAGAAAATAATATCAGCTCAAGAAAGCTATTAAATTATTAGTATCAGCAAAAATAGATTTTGCTTGATAAACATCATTTCGCTTCATTTTGTTTGCTTTTTTTTAATAATCTAGGAAAAATGAAATGTATTTCATTTAAATAGAGCTAATAAAATGGAACAATGTGTAAACACGTCGAATTTATTCCTTTTAACTGCGATCTCGATGTTTTAAGAGAATACTAAATGCCATATTATCATATATTTTGCTTAATCAATATTTTAATACTTTTAAAGAAATACATGACTCTGTGTGTGCAAATGCACTAAATTTCATATTTTCATTTCAATTTCCTTCATCCAACGAATTTTTCATCCTTCGATTCCAAGCCACACCCGATTTTCAGTAGCACTATCATAAAAAAAAGTGTGGCTTAGATTCGAATAAATACGGTAATATTTATTTGATGACTCGAATTTGACTCGATATCATATTTTTAAAATAAGGGGTTAATATTTAGTGATTTTTTGAGTGAGAAAATATTTAACCACTTTTAAAAACATATTTAAAATGCCGTCACTGGATGCAAAAATATCATCTTTGCATACGTGTGGTTGAAGCAGTCTTCAACAATACAAGTTTAAATTTAAGAAGTAACCAGTTTCATTAGATAATACACATCACTATAAAATATATTAAAATATTTTTGAGCATTTTAATCCTTGAGCAATATTATTTAAAAATGTATGACTTGTCACACATCCCATATTATAATAGCATATAATTTTATAAAAGTAATTAAGGGCATTTCTAAAAATTAAAACAAAAATCAGCTAAAAACAATCGTATATGTAAGAATAAATTTTTGATAACTATTTGATATTTGAAGTTTGATTATGTGATATATATATATATTACATATATAATCAAACTTATATAACTTATATATATATATATATATATATATACATATATATAACATCGAATTTTCTTTCTTTTTTTTATCTATAACTAAGCTAAATTTGATTATGATTGCAAAATTTCATTTCAGGTGATACAACTCTTAGAGTCTCCTTACTTTTTAAAATTTTATTCATAATGATGAATATGTTTGTCAAAAGCATAGTCACACAGTAGAAATATAATATATTGAAGATGCAACAATAATACCAACACAGAAGAGTGGGAGACAAAAACGCTGCATCTTGTGTTGAATACGAATATCCTGTTTTTCCATTTCAATTCCGGTGCAAAAGCAAACACTGTATTTTCCTATCTTTTAGATGTAAAGGTTTCAGTAATGTTGTTTAGCGTTGTTTAAACAACATTACTGAAACCTTTTGTCCAACCGCAGCCATTGATGCTCAACTACATTGGTTGAATCAGGTATTGCAAATAACATATATATTTTGCTATCTTATACCTAAGAAGGAAGGAACTGAAAGTAAATAATTTTTTGCTCGATTCAAACGTAAATGCACAAAACTAGAACTCTGCGTAAAATAGTTTTCATTTTCAGTCGATTTAAAAATCTTTAAGCGACACACGTATATATCATGATCAAATATATGTAGGTGTTATATACTGTTTATGCATATACATGCATTATATATATATATATATATATATCAGGTTTGAAAAGTTTAGCTTCAAAATTAAGTAAGTAATAAATGAAAATAGAGAGAACTCCTTACCATCGCGTAAGGATTTCTGGGTAAATAAGCCTATTTAATGGTGGAGTGAGCGCTGAGACGAGGAAGAACGCATACTCGGAAAGGCTTAGCTGGTGACTCCAGCTGAAGTGTTGTTTATTGCTCTAATAGGCTGCGCACCAAAGGGCCACCATGTTGGATTTCATGTGATTGAAAAGAATTAAAGAAGTATTTTAAAGATGATGCCCTCCTCATTTTACCAGTAGGCTTCATGTCTGATATATATATATGTATATATGAACATAATATGTATAAACACAGTATGTTTTGTATTCTTATCAATTTAGAATTGTTAAATGAAGACGAAATATTGTTTAATTTACTTGTATTTTAAAAATAATTTATTTATATAACTTTAATTTACGTTTTCAGCAAGTGTTCGATAAAGAGAAATATTGGCTAATGAGAGTTGTTTGAAGGATAATATAATTTTTTTAATGTGGTATCTTAAGTACGTTTCATTTTTCTTCTCACTATTCGAAATCATTTGATTATCTACCTCAGTTTTATTACAGAATATTAGTTAAAGCTGTGTTAGTTGGCATACATCGTGAAAATTGAAACATATATCGAAAGATTTATCGTGTACAAATGGCATATTCAGCTGCTAAACATCTGAAAGATAAAATCAATTTAATTAGAAATTATTTTTTTAAAGTATTATATGTTCACATATATGTCAGGTTTGAAAAGTTTAGCTTCAAAATTAAATAAGTAATAAATGAAAATAGAGCGAACTCTCTACCATCGCGTAAGGACTTCTGGGTATTAAGCCTATTTAAAGATAGAGAGAGCGCTGATGAAGGAGAACACATACTCAAAAAGGCTTAGCTGGTAACTCCTCACCAAATTGTTCGCCAAAAGGGCTGTCATGCTGGATTTTATGTGACTGAAACAAAATAAAGACGTTATTATAGAGATGATGCTCTCCTCATTTTACCAGCAGGCCTGGGGCCTGTCTTATATAATGTTTATATATATATATATATATATATATACACGAATTCTTTGTGGAGGAGGTATTTGTACTATCCTCTTAGTTGCACCTCTCCACCAGGTTGCGCTACACCAAATCAACTTCTGCAACGTTTAATTAATCGCCAAGTTGCCCTGTTCGCCAAAAATGATGCCAACTTGTCTGTATAGCCAACATTTCACTATCTTTCCATTGAATCGACATTATAATGTAAGGAATGGCATTACTTACAAATATTACAGTTTTTACTTAAAATAAGTACAACAGAAAATAATATTAACGAATGTTAAGCAAAGGTAATGTTATGCAAAGGTAGGATTGCGTTTTTCACCACGGGGTCTCCACACAAGAACACGATTGTCATCACTGCTGAGATCGAATTTGGATTCGTCGCTTTAGACAACTTTGTTCCATTCAGCTGCAGTCCAATTTCTTCGTGCGTGGCACGACTCCAAACGGAGGCGTTGATGGGTAGTGAGCGTTAAGGGCAGCACACGTAATGGGTACCGCGATCCGAAATGTCCTTAACCCGCGGTCACTCGCGCCTGTTTTTGCTAACTTCGTTACTCGCGAGGTGTAGAGAACACCCCAAACTTTTAACACGTGTATTTAATTATAAAAATAAAAATTAAGTCATTATGATACATATTTATAAAGTACAAGATGTGTTTTGTATTATACAAATAAAACTATTTAATTAATTGCACACAAATGAGACTAACACATTAATTTAAACCAAACATACAAAATTTTCATTTTAAAACACATAATTTTATATTTTTTTCATAAACCAGTAAAACGTATATACAAGTAAAATATATACTTTATAATTAATGAGATAATGATAGTAGAAAGTATAGAAAAATAATATTTTAATCATTTTCTAAAATTTCAGAGCAGACTGTATACAAATGCTCAACTTCTCGCGGGAGTTCTCAGCCCTCCAGATAAATTTTCAAGGTCATTACATTCCAATCGTTCCTTAAAGAGGGATTGCATCATGCCTGAAAGTTCAATGACCTAAAATGTGCAGCTACAGAAAAAATTGTCGTTCTGCACATTTTTTTTAGAAATCTGGGAGGGTTTTCTTGTTGCTGGGGTGTACAGAACACCCCGCGCGAGTGATCGCGGGTTAAGCCAGGTGCATTTGTATGGTTCGAGAAGACACACGGGCCCCTAGTGAAGGTGCTACATGTGCCTGGATGACGGCAGATGAAGCATTTCGCTGTACGCGTGCATTTCTTACGATGAGGCGGTCTTTTCAACGACGGATCTGTCGACAACGTCCAGAGACTGGTGCTTGTGTAAATTACATCTCTCGGATCCAGTGGTCCCAACAAATCCTCACAGCACTATTAGAGCGTCCTAATTGACGAGCTACTGGCCTAGCTGAGCGCCCAACTTCCATCATGCCGATCATTCCCTCCTCTCAAACTGCGACATCTATTCATATTGTCTTCGAAAATTACGTAATGGCATGTCTACCTCAGCTCTTTCTTTGTAAATGATTCAACGCACTCAAACAAGCTTTGGTTACCGATTTCTTACTCCACGGAGATCGACGTTAAAAGCCGTGTACCGGCTATGGTAGAGGGTAATGCCCAATCGCTCTGCATTTTCAATCATTTACCCTACTCTCCGACATGTACATTCTTGCCAAGTTTCGTTACGATCCCGCCATTATTTCTTGGTACGCTATTTTTTTTTCTGTCCATTAGTGTAATTTCACTTTATAAACTTAACATTTTATCTTGTTACCTTAAGGTATCCGACTACGTTCGGAACCGTGATTTTGCAAAAGCGTATAAATGGATAATATTTATGATATTTAGTGAGACTTACATTTGAATATGTACATAAAATTGTTTTAAGTAGAGTATGATAATAAAAAATTATTTAAGTACAATATTTTGACAAAAAATGAACATCGAATAACCAATTTTCAAAATATTCTCCTTTTGTGAAAATTCTTTTATTATAATAATATTTTTCTGTATATATTTCAGACCTGTACAGAGACTGAAGTAAAATTTTTGAAATATATAGCTTAGAAGTGTATTTATCAATATTTTACTTCAACAGAGGGGAGCAATTTTAAGAAAAAAACGCCAATAATAATTTTTTCGATTGGTGGTAACTCTGAAAATAATGTGAATTTTTCAAAAATTCTAGTTGAGCCTCTGTAGAGAAGTCTGAGCTATATACAGGCAAACTATTATTATAACAGAAGCATTTTTCACAAAAGGAGAACATTTTGAAAAAAAGATTATTCTAGGTTAATTTTTTGCCAAAATATTGTATTTAAATAATTTTTTTGTGTCAAAATATTTTCCTTAAAACATTTTTATACATGTATTCCAATCTAAGTGACACTAAATGTCATGGCAATTACCCATTAATGCGTTTTTTTAAAATCACGGTTCCGAACGGATACCTTAAGCTTATGTTTATGAGAATGATAAATCTGCTGGAGATATAATTTGTGCTTGCAATATTTACATATATATAGCCATTTTTGCATTAAAAAAATTCACAGATCTCTCAGTTTCAGTTACCTTATTTTGATTATCTTTGCGCATATTTATATAATAAGTGAATATTTTAAAAGTTCTTATGTAAATTATTTCTATTTTGTGAATATAATTATAATTTTAAACATGGAATTTTTAATACTATAACTTTTTTTTACAGGGTATGCAAAACAATGTTCCAAGAAAGTATGCTCTTTATAAATATTTTACTTTAAGAGTATCAACTTATTTTTCGCTTCAAATGAAGAACACATTTGCTTTAGGCTACTGATGAAAATACGTAAGCATTAAAGATGCCAAATTAAAACTAATTAAAATTTATTATTAGCACATTTAAGAAAATGAACTTTATCAAAACAAGATTTCTTAACCCTGTATCTACCGCATTATGATTTCCTTCAGTTTCTTTCGTGCAATATATTTTTTTAATCACTACATTGAAAATTAAGGGATAGACATAAACCATATATTCAACTTTGGGAAATTTAATCCTTTAGAGCTAATTAACTTATTATAGATATTAAGCAGTAACATTAATTATATGCAGTGTTCACTTAAAATAAATTGTCAAATCGGTTTCTAAGGTTTTCATTAACTTACAAAAAAAATAAGAGACTTACCATTTGACATTAACTATTTTTTCGGAACAAAAATGACAATCTTCGCAATACGCTGAAAACACAATTTCTGCTAAAAGACTATTCGCTTTCCCAGCTGAAATACTCCTCATAGAACCCGTGCTACCATATATCTTGGAAGAGGGGATTTATAAAAGAATGTTTCTGCTAAGCACCGTCAACTTATTCATAAAAGGATTATTCTATGTAATTTTAAAGTGAGTGGTACTCTTTACCGTTGGTAGATAATTGTTAAAACAGAATATGTGCAAACATAAAAAAGCATCGTTTGACATCATTTCCTATACTGTGTTGATAAATTATTTCGTGGAGTAGAAATAATTTTGCAGTTATCTTTTTAATATATAAAAGTACAATCACACAAATAGCTTGGATTCTGTTTCTCGTTATACACTTGTTTGTATTTCGACTATTACAAATTATCTATTTATTGTTGAAGTAATTGTGATAAGTAACATGATCCCCCATGAAAGAGGCCGAATAAATGTCCCCAAATTTCTGGGTTATCTACAAATGACACTAAACCATTGCTACCAAACGATGTTTGGCACCATAATCAGAAACTGCACAATGGCAATGTGTGACAGGCCTCGTAAATTTGTTCTTCTGTAAAGTGATGGAAACAGTACGTCAGCCGGACACAATTCTCCAAATGTTCACTTCATTTTCTTTTTTTAAAATAAATTTCAAGCATTCCTTTTCTGACCGTCATAGCTGAGTGGTCATGGTAATGTTTTCGTGGTCGTCATCGTGTCATAGGTTTGAAAACCGAGCTGTACTGAAAATCCTTCTTTTAGAGGGATTGATACAGGTTAAATATGTCGAGGCTCAACGTCCTTCGGTTGGAGTTATGTGAAAGAAAGGAGAAGAGGTGCTCGCTAAGGTGTCATTCTTGTAGCAGTTGACAGTGGTTTAAAATTACCAGCCTTATGTTGTTTACCATTAGCCCTTGAGTTACTTTCCAGGACAATATAATTTACAATTAAATCTATAAGATAGTGATTCTCAAACTGTTGGGGGTGGGGCCCTATGGCCCAGCGGGGGG
>BMAV01016658.1:186841-260664 GCA_019973955.1 Trichonephila inaurata madagascariensis | reverse complement strand
TGTCGCCCAGATAATGACAAGGTAGCGTAATGCTCACCTGCTGAGCTACTGAAATATTTGAGGTTTAGAAAATAAAAAAATAGTAACTTTTTTTTATATTAAACTCGTTTAAAAATAAAAGAGTAATTCAAAAGTTCAGTTAAAGGTTTGATGCTTACAGGGTTTAACAGTCTGCATGATTTTCAGAACGAAGAACGAAAAACTTAGGTTGATTTATAATGAAACAAGTCCTTCAACAGGAACTTTCTCTCTTTAGGTTTAATTATTAGCCACTCTTTCTGTAAAGTTAAGAATGTAAATGTTTTTGAATGCTGATTATTAAACAAATATTACTAATAAGCCACCAGGAAGTATAGCAAAAAAATTAAAGAAATAAAACTTACATAGATATAACATGAAGCATATTTCTATTTGAAACACTTTTTGTATTTATACAAACTTTTCTTTATGGTCGTTTACTATTGACTTTGTAACCAATATTTTCTTTTCCTTAGTGGTACAATGATAAACGTAACTAGATGTTGTTCTAAAATGCAGTTTGAAATATTGTTCTCTTAATCGTTTCTGTTAATAGAACTGATAAATACATCTTAAGGTTCATTGCTTTGTAATGTCTCAACTACATGCACTGAACCATGTAACAATTAAAAAAAATGGGAGATTGATATTTTCACTTATTTACTGAATCTTCCTTAATTACTATAATGATGCTATGTTTCCAGTATTTTAGAAATCACTGTATGGAAGAAATTTAGCCAACAAGACGATTTCTCAGGCAAGGCTGAAATTTGATTGTTTACGGATATTTTTTTCTAATATTTTTTTAGGAAAAAGGTACTTATTTGAAGGAATATACTGACGTTCAAGACATAGTTTTGAAAAATGTATTTCTCATCATTGTATTAATCCCTATTTTTATATCTAAGTAATTCTTCTAATGTTCTAAAATTTGTATATTCTATATCATGGGTATCGAACACAAATGACCTTGCTGGTCACTTCGGAGAGACATTATAATCTCGCGGGCCGCACATAAAAATATATACTTTTACATCAGATTTGGAAACAAAAAACATTTATTGGAGTGAAAATTTAAAACAAAATGAATTATTAGTATTGTTTCATTATTTTTCATGTATTCAGACATAGATAATATAATAATGTTTATATAATAAAATAATGAAATGATCAAATAATGCTTAAAATATTACAGTTGCCATTTTCTTGAAAATTACGGTGTTCCTTTTGAATTGATCTTTTGTTACTCATTGTTGAAATTTGATCGTGCTGTCATTCGCAAACGATTAAGTATACATTGCCCATTATCTTAACCATTCTGAATATTTTTTTTAACTTTAAAGAACATCTCTGACTGACTCATACTTTTTGGGCACTCCAAACAGAAACGGAGGAGGAGAAATGAAAGTCGCACATACAGAGAATCATGTACCATCCATACAGTAAGGGATATGCATAATGCAATTCAAAATTTATTAAAGTAATTTATTTTAGTAAAATCAAATGTATAACTGTTTGATAAAATATAAATCTATTTTAATATAAAGGACATTTCTACTATCAAAAAGGATTTATTATAAAACATGAATTGGTAACAGGCAAATACATTGTAGTTTTATATATATATTTATATATATAAATTTCCCCTCAAATAAATTTCCAAATGAAAAAAAAAAAACTTTATAAACATGATATTTAAAATGTTTTTGAAAAGAGTGGGTGTGCCGCAACTTATGTACTGGTGGGCCACATGCAGTCCACGGGCCGCGTGTTGGAAACCCCTGTTCTATATTACACTTAATTAATTGTATCATCTTTTTACCAATCACTAAATAAATTATAAAATACACAGAGAAAAAATCTTGGTCTTTCACTTATGCTTCTAAACTATAATTACTGTGGGATAACTGATTGTAAAGGACAACATAATCTTCAAATAGCATATGTGTGCGAATTTCCACAATTATTAAAAAATTCTAAGCATGTTCACACATGCAATTCCTAATATTGTTTTCTCTCTCTCTCTCTCTCTCATATCTTTGAATATCATAATAATACGTGGATATTTGTGTTAGTAGACTGCTAGAGTTGGCCATATTTGCTTTACAAATAATAGAAAATAAACAATTTTAATAAATATATAAATATTGACACATGTTTTTTTTGTAATGTTTTAATAGCAATTGCAAATAAAAGTAACTCAAGATTAGTGATTTCTTTTAAATTGTTTGCATATTATTAGATATAATACTATATATAATTGTAAAAAGACATATATTCTTTGATATGAAATATTCATTCCGATGGTTTGGGCAGAAAATTATGGATATGGATTCTGGATAGGGCCTCTCCCCATGTTACATGGGTAAAATGAAATGCTTTTCTTTTGAACGTACGTAGAAAATTATGAAAAAAAAAATATGTAGAATGAGCTCCCAGGCTGCTGCCAATCGAAGAACTTCCTGCAAACAAGCTTTTTAGAAAAATGTCCATTGGACTGAAAAGAAAAATGTTTTGACAAGCAAATATACAACTTTTAGGAATACCCATGCAGCCAGAGCGACTCAAGTAGGTTTCGATTAACTCATACATTATCAAACATTATTGCTTTGCGAGTAACTTTTAATACAATATTATAACATATGCAGGGCACCTTTGATGAACGGAAATAAAGCAGAGTCATTACTCGTCAATTGAGTTATTGCCCTCACAGAGTTTGCTAAAGAAGATTACCTTGAATCAGCAACACAGACGATTTCATTTGCAATATTGACGGTACAGAGTGGCATGGACGATGAAATGATACAGGGTCGAGTTCTCAAATAAATCAAGTTTCTAACTAGGTGATATTAGTCTACCTATACAAATGTGGTAGAGACTGTCACACGCGTTCAAGTATCACCGCCTTTGTAGCGCGCCCAACCACGCAAAAGCCCGACAATTTAGTTTAAGCGTCATTTGATGCAAGAGCAAATCATGTATCGTTCATTATATGTACACTATTCTAATCTTACGATAAATAAATAATGTGCTGCAGCTGGTGATATTTTACTCTTTTATTGGCTTTTGTTCTGCACCAGCAAGGTAATGTCAAATAATCCCCTTTATGCACCAGGCAATGTAAACTGCAGGACGTATAGATGATTCCCTAGACACTGTTCTTTTATCACTCAACAAAAGAACACGTCTGAGAATTGGTCTGATAAGACGCTTGCGTATCCTACCACTTGCGCATTCAAAAGACAAATAGTGGCAAATGGTTTAAAAAGAACGAGAGCCATCCATCCTTTCATTTACTCTGTACCTAACCGTTTCGCAATGTCTATTGCTTCATCCACAGTGATCTTATACCAGCTGATCTGATGTTGTAATGTCTCTCTTCTATGAATATCATTCCAAAATAAGCACCACTTACTGTTCGTTATTGAATTTCATAGTCGTAGTTTTTTTTTTGCACATATCTCATTAATAAAAGGTTTCGTAAAAGTAAAGCTATGCAGTGCTATTACGTTGTATATAATTTATAGAAGAATTTCATGAGAATAATTTTTAATTCATATGGAAAAAAATAGTAGTGGTGAGCTGTGTGACTTTCTCTAATATAGATTCCAAGGAAGATGTAAGATTGAGTGAAAAGTGAATATTAAAAATTTGCAGAAAGTGCTGATATAATTGATAATATTCCAGTAAATCCTGATATATATATATATATATATATATATATATTGCTAGTGATGACACCGAATGGATACCGCATAATAGTACTGTTTCTGGCAGATTTGCGACTCGAAATGTTTTGCGACAGAGCAGTGGTCCAACCAGCTTCGCGAAACATAATATCAACGTCAATTTTCTTATGATATAAAGAGTCATAAAATATGTTAATTAATGAAATTATATTAAAAAGTCTTAAAACTAAATCCTACTGAACAGTAGTCTAGCAATTGCTTAGTTATTATAATTGATCTTACATAACGGTTTCTAAGCAACAGCGGTGAATGTTTAAGAGTAATCGAAGTCCCGGATGTTCTAGTGTTAAGTACATATATTTTTAAAACTAATTGATTCATCAGCTTAAGAAATTCGAATCTTCTTTTATGACGACTAATAGCACTTATGTCTGTACGTAGAATTAATTAATTTGGCTTTCGCATTTATTTTATGAAATATTTAACACTTTATTTCTGAAAATCGTTCAAATATAATTAGGAGCACTTTTAATTCTTCCTTTCTTAATTTTTGTTTTATTCATAATTTTTATTCTTTTGAACAAAAATAAATATATACTTCATTACTTTTTTTCGAAGGAAATAAATCCATTTTTACTGTCTTTGAATTATATTTCATAACGTGCGTATGTTTATCATAATCATCTTATTAAATAGAATTATTCACCAAAAGTGTGAATTTTTTGCCTTTTCAATCATATGAAAAAAAAGACCTTTAATGGCTTAATGGTACAATATATGTAACAAAAGTCCATTAAATAGTAACTTTTAGCAATTTCTGTAAGTTACAAATACCACCTGTTGTGCAACATGCCATTATTTTATTTTATGTAGATGACTACATTAGTGATCGTGGAAGATACCCCACAAACAATCATTAGGTCCGTTTCAGATCATCGGCTTTTGTTGATGGCTGGTGCAAATGATGTCTTAAGTGAAAAATCGATGATTTCTGAAAGACCATTTACATATGAACTTGCTCTTCTTTTAGATTGATAGATAAGCAGCTACTGTAAATTTTCATTCTTAATGGGATCTAAAATAATGATGCAAAATACTATTGGATTTATTCACCCTGCATGTTTTATTAGAAAAAAGAATTCCTCAAACTTTGTAAAAATCTTTTTTCTTACATAAAGATGACTGCAGTGAGATATTTCAAGTTACGTGGAACTATTTGATATATATTTTTAATTTGGAATTCAAAAAATGTTTGTTTTCACATTGCTTGAAGTAAAATCCTTAAAAAAGATTTAAATAATACAATTATATATATATACTTCAAATCATCACATTTTATATATACACTAAATTTTCTTTGATTTTAAAATTTTAGACTTCAATTAATTTACTGTCTATATCTGTATTTGTCTTGAATGGCGATTATTAGACAATAGCATTATATATATATATATATATATATATATATATATATATATATATAATTTAAAATTTCAATTAAATTAAATCTACTTATAGAATTATTGTGTTTTCCTTAAAAAAATTTTACAAATCAATTACGCCAAAATTTATCAACAAGACAGGAGCAATGAACTATATTTTAAAGGAATGTACTAAAATTATGCAATTTTAGATAAAAAATTATGCAAAATTATTTTCCTACAAAAGATATAATAAATATATTTTGTTTTCAAAAGTTTTCCAAAAAGAAGTTCATATATTTCCAAACACAAATATTCCCCAATTAGTTAATAAACATTAAATAATGCCTAATATATGGTTATTTGTAAATTGCCTATATCATAAAATAGGAATTTTCTGGTTCTTAGTAATTAAGTTACTATGTATTATAAATTATTTAACGGTTTAAATAAACTATTTACTCTCTCTCATGGCTTTTCTAAGCATGGCTACTCTCAAAAAATGTAACAAAAAATAATTTGAAAAAAAATGTACAATGATGATTTGTGTAAGCGTTAAATTATAAAAATTAAATACATCTTTAACGGTAACATTTCTTGTTACAATATACGTCACAATTTATTTTCAAACTCAAATATACTACTTAAACAAATATATTTTAAATTAAAGTAGTAATTTCTCTGAAAAACAGAAACATTGTATAATTCAATTCCAAAACTGAAGTTACAATAATCAAAAAGGAAAATTATGTGTTATGTGCATTATTTTCACTGAAATGACTAACTTGAATATTTCTCGTTTTAATTTGAGGGGAAAAAACTGTTGTCATAGGAAATATACGATTTATAAATAATATACATATATTTAATTTCGAGATATAATCTTATTCACACTTCCTAAATTCAGGAAGTAAATGTTTCAAGTATATGAAAATACTGGAATGTAAGTATGTAAATGACATGTAGACTAATATAAATTCTTGTTTTTATATGATTCTTTTCTTTCTTTGTATTATGACTTTTTACAATCCAAAATGCTTCTAAATCAGTATTATATCGACAGAACACCTACAGCAAAAACAGAATAATTTATTTTCCTTAAGGTATCCGACTACGTTCGGAATCGTGATTTTGCAAAAGGGTATAAATGGATAATATTTATATTTAGTGTCACTTAGATTAGAAAATGTATATAAAATTGTTTTAAGAATAAATGCAAATAATTAAGAATACAGTAAAAAATTATTTAAGTACAATATTTTGATAAAAAAATGAACTAAATGACCAATTTTCAAAATATTCTCCTTTTGTTTAAAAATGCTTCTATTATAATAATATTTAGCCTGTATATAGCTCAGACATCTGTACAGAGGCTCAACTAGAATTTTTTAAATATATAACTTAGAAGTGAGTTTATCCATATTTTATGACAATAAAGGGGAGCGATTTTAAGAAAAAAACGCCGATAATTATTTTAATTCGTGGTAACTCTGAAAATAATGTGAATTTTTCAAAAAATCTAGTTCAGACTCTCTGGAGAAGTCTTTACAGCACACACACATTATTATTTTAGAAGGATTTTTTATAAAAGGAGAACATTTTGAAAAAAAAATTATTTGAAGCTAATTTTTTGCCAAAACATTGTATTCAAATAATTTTTTGTCAAAATGTCGTTAAAAGAATTTTATACATATAATCTAATCTAAGTGACACTAAATATCTTGGAAAATATCCATTAATGTGCTTTTTTAAAATCACGGTTCTACCTTAAGAATTATTTTTTGAAACTTAATTCCAATGAATACTTTTTTTCTTTGTAGTTGAGTAAAATGCAGTAGGCTTCTGAAGAAGTTCCAAAAGTTCTGAATTTTTTGTAAAAAAATCTTAGAAATGTAAAACTTGTCAATATTTTAATATAATTATTTTCTGCTCTAATCATTCATTCTGGACGAGTTTTTCCACAAAAATAATATTCCATATTAGAACAGAAAGATGCTATTACTTTAAGTAAAGACGTGTTGTATTATGTACATATATAGTTTCATTTTAATGATGAATTATATGTAATCTTTGACAAGCATATGTTATGAATTATACAAATAAGTGTTCAGTTGAAAAAAATTAAGCAAAGTATTTAATGAAGGAAAATAAAATGAGACATCAACTGGTAGTACCAAATTTTAATTTAAATATTTAAATCATCATACAGTTTTTCAAGTAACTGACTTTTTCTTCATTAGTATTTTTTAATAGTGCACTTACGAATTTCTTATTACGATATCTATACTGCAGTCTTTTTATTTGATCGATTTTATCATAATATATAAACGATTAAAATAAACTTTAATAACTCAATTTAATAAGTTCATTTTAGTAAGAAATGAATTCCAAGAAAATTGAAAAAAAACATTATTGTTTAAGCATTTGCTTAGGTTTATGGGTTTTTTTTCTCAAATTAATTCATGATTTCGCGAAAAAAATTGGTATATATCAACTGCTATTAGCCTCATCATATGTCTGCCATTCATATTTACAGTAAATGATTTCCAGCCCCAATTTTTCGTAGTATATTATTTATCCCCAAATTTATACTTCATTGTAACTGTAAAACCACAAAATAAGGTTTTGTAACAAACTAGGCTACTTCTTTAAGGTGACAGGACACATCAAAATACTTTTGCTCGACTGTCTGCGGGGCATTTTAAGTCCCTCAGATTCTCGCATGGAGCCAAGAATTTTCAAATTTGCACCCAGTGTAATGATGCAGCGGCTCCACCGCAACATTTAACTGATTGCGTTGATTTAGTGCGAGAGGACCTTTTGAGGAACCCTATTTTGGTTTATATTTTTTAAGTGTGAACAAACTCATGTTTATGGTCTGTTCAGACCAGAGATATAAGAAAGAAGACTTCTTTAAAGCTATGTTTATCTAAGTGTCTCACTGTAAACTTTCCCTCCTAATCCCATAAGTGTAGCATGAAAGTTGATTTTAATTTGTGTGCGTTTCCACAACGCTTAGTAGAAAAGAAGGACAAATAATAGAAACTGAATTTGTGTCTATTCCTCAGGTTTCAATTTGTACTCCCATTGACAATTTTTATAACATGAAATGACTTATTACATGGCTACTTATCATGAACAAATTTATAATTTGATATTATCAGTTTCTTTATCGTTGCATCTTGATGAAATGAACGACATTCATTTTTCATTCATTCTCTTCATTTTGCTAGTTTCAATCACTTTCTATTTGCAAATAATATTCATAATGTTCCATTTATTTTCTATCAAGCAGAGTTATGCATACTGTCATAACTTATTGTGATTCGTAAAATTACTTATTTTGTCTGTTTTACGATTCTTTATACGCCATTATCATCCATGGGAATAATAACAGTTCAATACACCAAGAGAAACAATAAAACTAAATAAGATATGAGTAATATTTGTGTGTGGTTTTCGAAATATAATTTAAACACGTGATACTGTAACTTATTCTATTTAGTGAATAATTTTCAATGTCTATTACTTACTGCCTGAAAGATATTAATGTGGTGTAAAACAGAATGCTATTTTGACTGCTGGAATAAACATAACTAGAATTGAATAATTTAAGAAGAATAATTTTCATATAAGTATCTTATATTTATAAGTAAAATGTGTTAAAGTAATTAAATTATATCTATAAAGGAAACTTAATAAAATTACTATTACTCTCACTTTTCTT
Organism: Trichonephila inaurata madagascariensis; assembly: GCA_019973955.1. Taxonomy (NCBI): domain Eukaryota; kingdom Metazoa; phylum Arthropoda; class Arachnida; order Araneae; family Nephilidae; genus Trichonephila; species Trichonephila inaurata. The sequence goes on along the minus strand of BMAV01016658.1, from coordinate 251,809 downwards.
TACCAATAAACTCCAACTGTAATACAAAGTCAGTGTTAAAAATTAATTATTTGTAAATCATTTGAATTGATTTGTTGTCCGATATCTCGAAAACACATAGTTAATACAAATATTTCTTACATAATAGAAATAAAAATAAAATGAGACGTATAAGAATGTGCCAGTATATCTTAAGTACATAGATAGAGAGTTTTATTAATATTAAAAACACAAAGCTTTAACGTGCCCTGTTACATATGAAATTTAAGAAATTTTAATTACACCCACAAATACATATTAGTACATAACCTTCTTAGTCTCTAAAGGTCAAACGAGAAACTGCTATTATAAATGAAAGATTATGTTTTTTTCTTTGAATGACACAGAATCTAAACATAAAAAGTGGCAGAGTAATTACACTATATAGTTTTCGAGCAATCTGATTTTTCCATTATTATAAAAGGCTACTTAAAATTCAATTTTTGTTTTGCCTTAAATAAATAATAAATTTTATTCTTAAAATAAATGATAAATTTTGTTCTTAAAATAAATAATGCTATTTATTTTTATTTTACATTATGTTCTCAAAATATAATAGATCTTTATGATATTACCTGGCTAGTATATCACTACTGCGTAATATTTTTCAAGGAATTCCTCTCAACGTAAGGTTTCCCCATTACAACATTACAAAACTAATCTGTATATGTGAATGAAATGAAAATGTAAAGATATTTAGTACAAAATGAAAAGAAATATATTATCCAAATTAGTATTGGACTTCAGTAATAAAGAAAATAATTCCGAAAATAACAATAAAAAAATATTTTCTTGTTAGTTAAATCCATACAAATAATCTTATACATAGTTTAAAAAAAATGGAAAATGAAACAATATAGAAAAAAAATAATTCCTAAGAAACTGATTAATTTTCCTTGTTTAAATATTAAAAATCAGATATTTGTACCTAAAGATAAGTTGTTACTAGCGCTAAAGGCTCCAACCTTTTGCTCAAGAAAGATAGTATTAAATGTATTATTTAGTCAGATTTTGTTTTCGAAAAAGCTTCTTTCTTTACATCAGAAATACATCACATAGAAGCTTAGTCATGAATTATTCTATTTTCTTTCGAGTTCCAATTTTGTAGATTAAGTAAGTAAATATTCATCAGAAGTGAATGTGAGAAAAATACTTCAGCTGGAAGAAAGCAGCTGAAAAGTTGTTTTTGCAGAAAAAAAATATTTTTTTTTCACTTCTTTTTGCTTTAGGATGATTTAATTTTCCCCAGAGCGGATATTTCGTCCAGTATATTTTTCGCTATATATCACTAAAGAGGGAGAGAGAGGCAATAAACTATGATTTATATATCTTAACAAATGACAATAAGTAATATTTTTACAATCAATATATTTTGTACATAATTATTCCTTACGAATTTTTTTAAAACTCTCAGCGCATAAAATTGTCCTATTTTATTCCATATAGAGGCAAAATATTTTTGACGCTGTATACTATGCAAATTTACAATCCATGGATTGCTCAAAAATGTTCCAATATAACTTGAAAAAGTAAGTAATTATTTTTAGGGCCAGTTAAACTAGTTGGAAGACGCCAACCTTCCACCTTTGCATCTCGGTAGGAAAACCAAATAAAATATGTATAATAAATTCAAATTGTAAAAAAAAGTATATGGTAAATAAACACTCCCAAAAATGTATGAGAAGGCAACCAACTTCAGCTCTGCAACCCATCATAAAATTCTAAAAAAAGGACTTTAAAAAATTGTACTCACGACTTTTTCCTAGTAAGTAAAGAGACTTGAAATGAATAGAAAGGTTATTGTTCATCAAGTTAAACATTCAAATTATATATGAACGTGTCCTCTATACCAGCATGTAAAGATATATGGCCAACCAACTTCTTAGGCTATAGTATGTTTGGTTGTCAAAGTGAAGACATTCTTAAATTAATAACATGTTTAAAAAAGACTGTGTGGAGAAATGTAAACTTTCAGAATTTTTTTAATACAATCATTACAGAAAGGCCACTAACATGCTGAGTTAGAGATCCTGGTATTGTGTAATTGTTTTTGAATCAGAAGTTACAAAGCGGTTAAAGAATTTAAGATGAATGCATATCCTTAAGAAAGTTTTGGGGAAGTTATGACTATAAGTAGTATTGAAAAAGAATTTCTTGATATTAATGAATTTATGTATTTTGTACGTAGTTAAGTTATTATTTCGAATTAGAAAATGCAAAATAATATTTCTGTAAATGGATAAATGCAAATGAATATTCCATATAGGAAATTTAATCACATGTAATTTAAAACATAATTCTTCTGTCAAAAATATCACTAGCCACTTTATTGGCAGAAGTAAGTCTAAACCGTATTAGAGTTAAGGATATTTTTAAGAGGTTAAATAGCCAGAGTAGAACACAATATTTTGTCTGAATTCATGTTTTTTAGCAAAGCTATATTTGGTAATTTATATAACTGTAAAACAGGTAGGATTTATTATCTACATATATATATATGGGCTGTGTAATGTGATAGGCCTTCTTGTGGTGGAACCTGGAAAATGCTAATTTTGTCACAATCTGCAGAGCGGAATGAATATGGATAATTTTTCTTTTTTTTAATAATGCTTCATTGGAAGGGAAATGCGGGTAGTTTAACCTCGTCTAATAGGTCCAAGCTTGAAGTTAGAAACAATCAGTTAGAGGTGGATATTATTACTATTGTCGAAGCTGGAGTTTATGACAAATACTTAGTGATATTTAATTTTAAGAATTATACAATCTATAATCTGTAAAAGTGTAGACAAACTGCTGATGGTATTCTGTTCGGAATAAGAAATTCACTAGCCGGGAAATTTTCAATTGTTAAGAAGATGTAAGGGATGACGACAAGTCAGAAATAGCAAAAATAGCTGTTTCTAAAGAGGGAATTCACTCTCAGATTTTTCTATATATAAGCCCCCATCCGACAAAAAAAAAAGCTAGAATGTGCTAATTTTGAAACTGGAAACAAGATCATATTAGTGCCCGATTTTAATGCCTATTCTACTGAATGTAGGTATCATGACAAAATGCTGCATGAAGAAATCTGGAACTATTTATGAGTGCACACAAGATTCATCTGATATCCGAGAACACAGACACCCATATTTCTTAACTACAACGGATCACTTTCAATCCCAGATCTTGGTTTTTGTTTCATCCGATTTTCTTCAGAATACGAAGAGGTAAGACTTAGGTGATCCAAGTTTTGGTCATCGCATGGTTCTTTGTTCTATAAAATCAATTTAACAAAATATGCATATTTTTGTAAAACGACAAAGAAATCTTACACTTTTGAAAGGGAAGAGAACAATTTCGGAACTTTTGCCAACTTACTAGAAAACAGAGCTATGGATATTTATCTGGAAGTTTTTTCCGCTAAAGCTAATTTGTGAAGAGGTTCTTAAGGCAGCAAGGCAATATATACCATATATTAAAGCTAAAAGGTATAAACCTTTTCGAAACGTGAACTATAAGGCATAAAGGAAAATCAGGATAAAGCAGGAATAACTGCTGAAATGACTGGTAATATTGAGACTATTTCAACGTGTAGGTTCTTTATAGAAATTTTAAATCTAAATTAAAGGCCTTTAAGCAACAGTCATTTAAAAATTTTGTATTAAATTTAAATTACAAAAAGAATAACAACAAGTTACATATATTCTTGTCAGTTCTAATAACAAGTATTAACAACCTCCAAAACAGCCAATTGTCCCCAATAACAGACATTCTACAGAGGTCCCAGATATTGCTAAGGCTTTTGACAATTTGTTTTTGCAAAAATAACAAAAAAAAAATCAAGAAATATTTTGAAGAAAAAAAAAACAGTTAAAACCTTTACTAATGCGCAATTTTTGTGTCTTTACGGAACTTATTTTTCATTTTGATTTTAAAATGCAGAATTATCGAATAATTTGCAAAACAGAAAAAATCAGGAACCAGATGGTATTCATTCTGAATTTCTAAGGTATTAGGTCCCTAAAGCTCTAGTCCTTTTGCTTTCATTTTTAATAAGATATCAAAGATAATTTCCATGTACCATTGGGGTACAGTAGTCTATGATGCTTCCTCATATTACCAAAGTTGATTTGTTGTAGTGGCGGGTAGCGGTTACTCAAACGTTGTGCAATCCTGGACCACACGTTTTGGATTGGCGGAAGATCGGAAGAACAAGTAGGGTAAAGCATCGATTGAAACTGATCGGTAAAGGAAAGCTCTTGAACCTTGCTTGTCACGGGGTCGGCATTATCCTCTTTTAATATGGCTGATGACAAGCTTTGAATGATATAAAGGAATACAGGTTTCAACAAATCATAGATGAAGAGTTGGCGATTCAATGCATCTGTAATTTGCGCAGTAGTAAATTTAGACAAGGCCTTTTTCATAGATTTGACCTCTTAGTCTAACATCTGCTAATCTTCTGATTTTTTTGGAACTGGTGGAAACACCAGAATCATCCAGCTAACTTCTGATGACCGTTGATGACATTCTATTATCTCGGGGAATAATATATTTTTTTCTTCTGTCATCAACCTCTGAAGCGTAACGCCTTCTATAAGCATGACTATTTAAAAAAATAAAAGAAAAGAATATCTAAAAAATTCCACAAATTTGGTCACCACTGTGTATTTATCAGGTATTATTCCAGAGATGGATAATTCCAGCAGAGGAATTATGCCCGTTATGCAGCTGACACAGTCCACTTATTGTTCGAAGAGACTAACAAAAAGTTTATCTTGCTTAATTGGCATGCACAATCCCCAGATCCTAATACAAAATCGAATCTGTGGTATGCGATCAAACCTTGGCATATGACAGCTGGATCTAGTACTATCTAATCTGAAGACATTGAAAAGGGCAACTCATTGGATATGCTCTCGCATTCCTGAAGCAAGCCACCAATAACTCATAAGGTTCTAGCGAAGAATAATCCATGTAGTATTAAAAGCGAAACATGGCCCAATATTGCATTGAAGACTTCGTCATGAAAATTAGGACACTCATTGCATATTTGCTGGTAGGCATTATTATATTTGCATTTCTAACAATAGCCATACATCGGCAAAATGAATTAAAAAATTTTATTATCCTCGAGCTTTGTAAAATAAGACGCGAGACGTTTATATACGTCGAGCACATAAGAGGTCGGTGGCACATAAGAGGTTAAAGTAGTACTGTAGCCTTAGCATAAAAGTATAGTATTATTGAATTTTTTCAATACAATGCTATTGTATGAAGGGGGCGCGATGAAAATGATGACTGAATATTGGGTCGCGGGTATTGAAAGTTTGAGAAGCACTGCAGTACAAGTTTAAATTAAGATCATTATAAACTTTCAAAAATTATACATGTGTAACATATTCACCTATATGTGTTATATATATGAATAACATATTTAGAGTATTGGCCGAGTGTAATATTTGTCGAGTGGCTGCAAGAAAATATCTTCAGTGGTCGTTCATCTTTTTATTCACATACACATCACGTAGGTGGACAATTCACAGTTATATTTCACAGATATTTGATAAGAACACGGAAACAGACACATATAAGAGAAGCGACATCTTGACAGACACAACACAAAAACAAAAAGCAAACGGCGACGATTGCATGAGGAAGGCAAGAAGACAAAGAGGGCGATTACACAAGATTTTCGCTTTTATACCGACAGTGACTATTATGTAATAGAGGTTCTGATTGGATAGAATAGGTGGGGCAGCAATTTTGGGCTAGCCGATTACGATTAAGATTACAGTGTTATTTTTAAACCAAATAATTAAAGTTTGCTTAAATATTAGTACAAAGAGTTAAAACAAAAAGGATACTATAGAGAATTATTACACACACACACACACACACATATATATATATATATATATATATAGTCTAATTCTCTACAAACGAGAGATAAACATCCATCAATAACATTCGAAAAAGACATAGACAGGAAAATCACACAATGAAGGACACATGAGCAACCGAGATTAAAAATTATAAAATGAATGTTGCAGTATTATAAACATTACTGACTTAAGACAGCTAATATGTAAAATAATTTATATAAAAGTTGAGTTGAACATATTTTTTGGCCCGCCAACCTTTACTCTTTATGCAAACAACACTGAGCAAAAACCTTTTGAAAGGTAATGGATATGGATATTTAAATTCATTACAAGATAGAGGTAACTTACCTAAAAATTGCACGTAAAAATGCAGAGTCTGAGCTAAATATGAGTGCAATAAATAAATTATTGCCAAATTCTGGACACTAATGCAGATTTAAAGCATGTGAATGGGTGAAATGTAGCACTTAACACAAGTATAAAAAGAATAGAAATAAAAATAAAAAAGTGAGTTACAAATTACCATAACTTTAGTGACACTAGAGTACATATGAATGAAATAATAATATACAATTTTATCTAATATTAGAATATGGAGGTAACTATAACTATGAAATATGTAAATTTATAGTAGTAAACTAATATCACAATCTAAGAATTATATATATATATATATATTTTTTTCAAATAATAGCCTCTTCGAAAACAGGACCAGAAAATTAACTCAATAACTGAAACTACTCTCAGAAACGTAGAAATGAACAAGTTGATGAATCAAGAAAAATCGTGCCTAAGTGGCTACTCGGATGAGCAAGTATCGAAGCACTCGCCGAGCCTTAATTGAATCAATTTGGATAAGGGTTACTTATAAAGATTTCTACAGTTAATGTTTTTACTCATATTAATTAATTCAGACTAAAGTTTTGCTACTGTGGGTAAGACATGCACATGCAAATCAACCTAAATGAATATTTTTATTTATAAATTTCTCAGGATGAAATTTTATTTTGAAAGTAACTATATATCTCCAAATAACAATAAGATTTTGAGATAGTAGCATTTCTTCCGATAAAAAACTAGTATAAAATGTGTGGGCTTATAAAATATAATTAATTCATTAGCAATAATAATTAAATAATTCAGTTGTAATATTCAATTCAGATAATTAAATAGTATTATTAAACTTACATATTAGAGTGTAGGATTTGTATTTTTGAGCTATCCAACTTATCCATTAATTTGTCAAATTTTAAATTAAATGTATAATTTTCTTTAGCCCTTTATGTGCTTTTACATAAGGACGTTCTGTCTTAAGACTCTTTAGCAAAACACCAATTCCAATTTCTAGTAAAAATTAATTTTTTTAATAAAACTGTGTAATAATTAAGGTATTATATTCGTAAAATTAAATTTCAATTTAGAGACTTTTCATTTTTTTCAAGAAATTTAATACTTTATTAAAGTCAAATTGCCTTCAATACGTTATGGAATAAATTAAGAATTTATAATCAACAACATTAAATAAATTTTAAGAAATCATTGCTTATAACCATCTTTCACAGTAAATGTAAATACAAAATCATATAAGAAAAATATTCTTCATTACATAAACATGTTATTTGTGTTTACGGAAGTGCGTGTAAATTTTACCAATCTCATTTGCCTTGACTAAAAAAACTACTTTTATACTGTAACAAGAATCCATTGAAAAGTTATCTCTCATTCATTAACAGTTATCAACGGATAGTATTGCATAAGATATATCTGTAACAGAGTTCCTTTCTTTCCTAACGTTTCCTGCATTGCATCTTTTTGTATCAATACTCATGAGAACAAGTAAAATAATTCCTGTGCCTCACAGCTTATCATTTAGGGCTTGTTGATGTAAATAAAACCAACAAAATAAATGACAATAAACAAAACAGAAACTAAGAAACAAAAACTGGTGAATTTGCCAAATCAAACAATTAAGTTATATAAGTATGGTAGTAAAGTTACGTAAGCAATATTATAATGCTATAACACAAAGCAGTGAAAAAATTATAAAATTAAATCACTCAGATTACAAAATAGCGCGAATGCAGCGTTTTTGAAATAAAATAAAAAAAATTCGGAGGTCGGCTGATTTTAAGACCACGAAGTTTAAATTTCAGGTATTATCATTTACATAATATTGAACAAAAAAAAATAGTTCAGGCTTTGATTACCTCCAACATTACATTTACAAATTTCAGATGTCCGCAGGTTAAATCTGTACAGGCTGATCTGGAAATTACTATGACTAAAAAGGCATTGGGTGATTTTAAAATTTGTAAAAATAAGAGATTGCAAAATAGTCCTTGTGGAATGGTTGGAAGAATGCATTTGCTTATAACGAGTGAGCCGATTGAGTACCGATTGTTCCAAGGAGTAACAATGTTTTATTCAATCTTTTCTAACAAAAATTTTGGAATATTATAGGAAAAGTCACTTCAACATGCTGAACTACGGTCTTAGCCAAGAAATTATTCCTTTCAATTCTGAAAGTTCAGTACGGAAACGAAAAAATTAATAGACACCAGGATAACTGTATTCATAAAATTTTAAGGTTAGTTTCAATTTCTACAAGAATATTATTGCTAAACAAAGCATTTTGTAGATTGTGCTAACGCTGAAGGAAATCCGAATAGACATAACAGATAAAAGCGACTTTAGCCTGCATGATTCACTTTATAAAAGTTAAGATTGTTAAAAGTCCAGCACTAAAAACAGATAAAAATGTGGAAGCTCTATCACTTTAATTTCTTTTTGTTCAAGAAACTCAGCTGATAATCCGTCTGCATGGGAAGATGCATCGTCATGGAGAAGCATTAATCCCCTGACATTAACTTCTTGGAGAAGTTCTGGAAGGCATTTAGTGGTTTACCAGTTTGCTGTTACTGTCGTCTGACCTTATATCTTGATGGCTTTGATCAATCCCGTTTTCTGAAGAAAACGGCATATGATACTTTTTTCATTGTTCGTTGGATTTTCACCATTGTTGGCGTGAGATCATTTTTAAAGACTCATGCTTTGCTTTCTTAACATGTTGAAACGTGAAAAAAACGGCCTGTACGTTTCATCACCCGTTATAATTTTAGAAATGCTGCGGTGGAAACCATTATTTAGCAATTGGGGGATAGTTTTACTGATTCCGGAATGCTCCTCTTTTTGGTGCTGAGTTAGATTATGGAGAACACAACGGTAAATTACTTTTTTCTTATGTAATTCTTCAGAAATAATATTATATATGGCTGTGGATTCAAAGTAAAGTTCCTTCTGTATCATTTGATAGGCACATCAATTATGATCCATTAACAGTTTTCGTATGGTGGACACATTATCTGGAATTACTGCCAACCGTGGCCTTCCTGTGTGTTCCTTATCCTAAACAGAATTGTGACCACTGAAAAATTCTTTAAACCATCTGAATACAATAGCACGGCATGGAAAGTTATCAGCAAATGCTTATTGTAGCCAGTTGAAAGCATTCCATTTGATTTAATCCAACTTTTAAATCATAGAAAATTGTAGCACGATAATGTTCTCACGTCAACTCGTTTTTCTCTTCTGTCCAATATTTATTCTATGCTAATCAACTTGACGTACGTCAGTAAAATGATATGTTGTGTTAAAATACTTCGTATTTTCAAATTAAACCGTTGGTTTTGTTTTGTAACTTCTTGTCTGCGCGTATCTCAAAAATTTCACAGTTTCTCTCGTGCCATAAATGTTCTGGGTAATGCGATTTTAACCTTGATGTTATTTATCTTATTTTAGTATATGCTTATTGCAAACTATATGCTTTTTGCAAGAAAACTTATCAAGAAGTCCAAAGTACATACTTTGCTCCACTAAATACCGAAGCTGATTGGGTGCCATCCAAAAGTATATACATGCAAATATATGGAATAAAATGAAATGTTGCGTTTCTCAGTAAATATTACTCTAGTTTTTGCATCATTAATTTAAATTGCTTTAACAAATCAGAATCGGGGGATTTAAAGAAACTTGATCTCGATAAGGAATGTTAGATAAGCCTTAGTCCTAGAAGCAGATCAAAATATAATTAGCAATTAATTCTACAGCAGTAAAAGGCAATTTGAAATAAGATTTTTAATAACTATGCTTGAAACAATTCGATCATTACACAAATTTTATATATATAATATTTGTATTAGGGGAACTTTGTGGGTAAATAACTATTTATATGAATTACGTGAATATTAAATATATATATTCTTTCCAATCACTAATCAATATCATCGACAAAATATTAAATTTTTTCCTTGGTAGTTAAAGAATAACATACATTATGACTCATGCACAAATCATTATTCGGGACCTGTATTCGATAATTAGAGTTGACAAATAAAATATCGAATCACAGCTTATATCAACGTTATGCTAAGTAGACTAACAGAAAATATCAAAACCTTTTAAAATGAGGTAAAATGCAATGAATTTGTATAAAGTTGATTTTCAATCATCATTGAATGAAAACCCTACATACGTATTCATTTGTTACATAATTTTTGCATGATTATTCATAGTAATTTGGAACAGACCGATGAAAGTAATTCTAAAATAGATTTTAATATTACACCAAACAATAATGAATGCTTTCAATAATTTTTGTTTCACTTCGAAATCAAAGTTAATTATATATATATATAGAGAGAGAGAGACATAGATAGATTCCTTAAAAATTTTCTCAAATGAATACTTTTTCTTACTTCCTTAATGCTTTTTCTGTAACAGAAGAATAATTTTACGTAAAATTTGTAATTCAAAAACATTTTACAATAGTTCATAAAAATAAAAATGTACTTGAACTAAATTTCTAGAAGGAATATAGCATGTGTGAATAAAAAAGAAAACTAAAGAAACAAAAAAGGTTTAAGCGTAATAAAAAGGATGATTTCAAATACATAATTTAGAATAATATTTGATTTTATTAATTAATCCATTAAAGTCATTACCTGAGCATTTTAAAAGACGTTACTTAATAACTGGTTTCATTCAACTTTTTTTTTCTTCAAAGGGGGGGAGGGAGGATCTCTTTGAGAGTGTTTTTGTTCTAGTGCAATATTTTAACATAAGTACTAAAACTAAATTCGAATGAAAGAATAAAGCAAGTACCCCTTGACTTAATTTCCATTTTGATTTAAATAATAATTATTGTGAAATGTTTCGGAAATTTTTTGAGTAACACTACTTAACATGTTTAGTTTTCCTTCGATGAAATGTTAATTTGTAAGTTTAACACAGATGTGCTTTGATGTAGTGATGATACCTACAACGAAGTAGAAACCATGAACTCTAAGCAATGTTATTGTTAAAACAAGCTAAATTCACTTGTTATTAAGTATATAAGTCCCCTATATTATTTTGATTAATATGCTCAGTTGAAAGAATTTAATATATTTGTTTTTACTGTGTAATTAGTTTATATGTTTCTAAATATCTTTCGAATTTCAAAAAATATTTCATTTTCTTAAGTTGGTTTTAAAATGAAAAATAAAAAAATTTCTTTTATAACTCAACTGATGAAAGATTGACTTAAAAATATAAGATAACTTTTTAAGAACTGCGACATAGCCATCCTGTGATGACCATGTCGTGCCGGTTCCGCGTAAGCTAGAGGTGTGGGATTATCAAAATGATGAGACATAGTAGTTCTTAATACAACTTTTATTAAGAATAACTTATATTACTTAAATTCTAATTTGACAATTTTAATTAAAGTGAGAGTTAACACCCAAATTAAACCGTGTATTTAAGTCAGATCACGCAACTAGATCCTTTATCTTAATTATAGTTAATAATACGATTCATCTAATTACCTATATCAAATATTACCTTTTGCAGATCTCCTTCCTTTACCTAAAGAGAGATAGCTATAAATTCACTTTGTATAAGAAGATTCCAACTTCTTTATATTAGGCTTCTATTCCTTCTAAAGCTATCGGACTGCTAACTCTTGATCTGCAAGATTACACACTAAGTTATCTTTAAACTTGCCGCACTAACGATCAGAATGATTCCACACTAAACTATCTCTAAGCTTGCCGCGCTATATCTTATCATCAAAGCTTCTATCCTTTTATAGTATATCTCATTTACATATTATCTTTGTTTATCTTCTTGGTATTGGGTTGGAAAAGTTTTGCCATTAATCGTGGCCGTCAAAGAACATAGGAGTTATGTTAGCAGAAAGACGCGAGAGACGTCACAGAACGTTTTAGTCATTTTTCTTCAATTTACTCTTTAATATATCACCATTTTTTTATTTGTATCTTATTTGTATATATATTACTAAAATAATTATATTCGGAAGTTATTTTGTCCCGTTGAATAATGTGGAAAGGAAATATGTATATAAATATTGATTAGGTGATATGATTTTAAAAAAAAAATGTAAAAAGAGCTGAGAGATATATACGTTACATATATTTACGACTCTTAGCTTGGAAGGTTTGAACATTTTGACATCTTCAAAATATTTTAACTCCCCTGTTTATCTGTAAAAAAATGACACTATTTTAATTCTAGATTTTATAACATGAGCACCTACTCCAGATCATATTCAATTTTATAGCCTAATTATCAGAGCAATTGCATGTAAAGTACGAAAAAAAAACCCTTTTTAATTATTCTGTCTACAATCCTATGAAAACAAATCGTTTACATGCTTCAAAGCATATGATAAATAGATTTATTAAAAAAAAATCGTATGAAAAATGAAAGATATTAATATTTTAACTATGCTTGAAACTAATATTTGTTTCACCTAGTGTTATGAAAGTAAATTAATTAATCATTGTTCACACAGCTGTATAATACGGTAATTAGTGATACAAATAATTAGATTTTTCACTATATGAATTTATTTTTACCAAGACAGTTAATTAATTATTTTTAAGAAACCATAAATAACCCTATTTTCATGCAATAATATTTTTGAAGAACTTTATAATTATACTTAATTAGTTTATTTTATTTATTTCTTATAAATAATTGCATTGCTAATTGTTTGGCTTAAGAAAGTTACAAACATTTTGGTATTTTAATATCCAAGATTTGATGAAGTGCTTTTTTAATGTCAAAAAAAAATTGAAAAAAAAAAAAAAAAATGCAATTAAAAAAGTGTAATCATATCCATGTAAAAAAAAGAAGTGTGATATTTTTCCGTGTAATTATATTTCCCTAAGTAAATATTTGATTAATGAAAAGTAAATTGAATTATTTTTGAAAAGCTGTTAACAACAAATTGTGAAAGTTCTTGAATGGGAAATACGAAAAATTAAATCATTGTTTTCCCTAATTAAAAGAAAGCGTAAACTGAGTAGTATAATTATATATTTTTTTTGAGCTTTCATTCAATTTTTAATGATTTTTTTTGGCTTATAAGCTTAAAAAAAACAACCAGTGATTATAAATCTGAGCATTTTTGTTTTGTTATGTTTTGTTTTGAACTTCGTTCAAGATGATTACTGGTTAAAAAAGAAGTGTCACATTTTTATTACCATTAAATAAGTGATAAACACTTTGATTAGTAGCCCGCATTTATACTTTAATAGTGGATTCAATAAATAAATCAGCTTTCACAGAACACTGTAGGAGCAAGCGGAGAGGGTTGACGGAGAACACGTTCGACCTTGGAATGAGCTCTGATGATAAGAGAGGTATTTTATCATATTGTTGGGATAAGATTGCAATTTTAATGAACATTTTTATAAATTGAACGTTGATTTTTTGAAGTATTAGAAACGCATATAATAACAAATTACTAATGAAAGTAAGCAACTGACATTGAAAAAGACCCACTGTTAAATTATTTTAATTTTCTGAGTTTCAATTACCATAAACTCATTTACCATATACTAATTTAAATGATTCCAAATATAATAAAGTATCTCAGTTTAATTTTCTTTGAAAACAATGAAAAATAAATATGTTTATTTTCAGAAATTCTTCATCCTATTTCATGACATGGAAATAAATTGAGATCTTTTAATTTATAATTCTGTGACTATAGACTAATATGAAATACTAAAAAAGTAAAACATTTATACTGGACTAATTGCGTGTAATTTGTTGTAAAATATAACGGGTTAGAGGACGTTTCTAGTTATCTCAGAGTTGTACTTCGGCTATTAGCCTGATTATTTATTCATGTAATGTTCCTAGTACTGTGTGTCTGTCTTCTGTGGCGTCAAAAAATAATAAAAAAAATGTGGAAAATATGGACCAATGATTGAAATAAGAGTTGCACATATTGAATGGATATAATCAACCTATCTGTTACAATGAAATTAATTAAAATATTTCAAGAAATATAAATTTTTATCTGACTATTGCAAAAGTCAAAGAAGAAACTGAACAAAACAAAGCATAAAACTAATATATATAATTAGGAGTATTATATGTCACATAGCAGTACTCATTCAGATACCGAACAATGAATCTTTATATCTACTGATAAACAATTTCAAATCTGCATTAAGAGTCTATGTTTATACACACGAGAAAAACCCTGGCACACCTTGCATTTATCTCCATCTAATATAAAGAGCGATTTTATGCTACTTATGTCTGTAGGAACTGGATAGAGAACTCAATACACCTTCTGATAATACAGAGTAAGGTTTTTAGGTAAAATAAATTCCAATACATTAGATTAAGTACCTACACATTTTTAAAGCATATCCGATACAAATAAATTCCAAATATTGAAATATTTCCTAAATTTAATAAATTATATGTAATAAAATCATAAAGTAAAAATTGCGCAAAAGAATTTCAGATACTTTCAGGGTACATTTGTATATCGTGTCGCATGAAATTCTGCATTAATTTTCATTCAATGTATCATGAGAAACCATTATTTTTAAAAGAAGGAAAAAGAAAGAAGCAAATAGTACTACTTTATATTGATTAAATTTCATTCTGTTAATTGTTTATTGAGGGAGGGATTTATAGTTTTCAGCTGAAAGATGGAAACGATATTGAATGTAACGTAAAAAACCGCAGCTCAGGATTTTAACATCAAAATACTCCTTTTGAACAAAATTTTTTCTTAAAAACACTACAGTTCCATCACTTTTATCGTAACATCATTTACAATTTCTTAAATAAACTGAAATATAATCTTACAAATAAAGAAATTATGTCGTGGGAAGTAAAAACATCCAGAAACCGATATAAGCCTTCGAATTGCTTGTTTAAATCTTGCAAAATAATAGACATACATAAGCAAACACTCATAAAATAGTCAAGAGCATTGATTAACATTAAAAATGAATTATGTTTAATAATTCAAATCGAGGGATTCAAAAACAAGAAATGCTATTTTGTTTCACAGCACAACATATCTCATTCTTTTCTTGGTAGTTAAGAACACTTAAATGTAATGAACCCTTTTCTCAATCGAAATCTTCAATAATACAAATACATTTGGGAATAATACGAAAACGAAATGCTGCTTCCATCACATTAGGTAAGAAATGCGATCGTTCTTTTAAATATGTAGCTCAATAAATCACGTGTAGACGTGGTATAGTATTACCACGTGATTACAGTCTCGAGGTAGCGTGACTTCCATCCATTTAAGGATTTCACAAAATGGCGGACGACCAAAGAATAATGCCCTTGCAAGATTCTCGCATTTATTATGAAATATGTTAGCATTCCCCTCTCGAATCTTTCGGAAAGGCAGTTTATTTAGAAGTTTTGTAAAACCACATTCTTAGGAGCAAATGTGATTTTCGACGCGAGGCTATTTTATTTGATGGACAGAGCAAGTTGTTAGCGGAGCTGTCTTCATCTTATGGTCCTTAATATTTTGTGGTTGCAACCAGTTATAAATTGAGCAGGTGCTTATTACGGAATGACAGTATGGGATTTACTTGAGAATGTGCGTGGAAAGTGGATTTTCTAGAAAGAGAAATTAATTGCTGATATGTTCCTTGCCTTGTCTGAAGGCGGGGCTTCAGATAGTTATCTTAAATATATGTATATAAACTGTTTATCTCAATCGAATCAAATTATTTCCTTCCCCACTATTAACTCATTCATAAACACTGAGTAAAACTTCAAAATAAGTGCATTTACAAAATTATAGTCCATTTACTTTTTAAAAGGAAATCTTATTAACAGGGCTTATAAAGTACACATAGTAATACTGCATTTCTCTAGGGTCCTAAAATTAGTTTAACGGTCTGCCTTAAGTTATGATGACACTCGGAACATAACCATAATTCAACTAAATTAAATGAATTATTTTGCAAGAGAAAAACAATTAATTGAATTGCTTTGTCATTGAAATAAATAATTTAAGAATAGTTTCAAATTTAAAGAATGACAAACAAATTTTAAATTAATAAATTATCCGGAAAACTTTAAAAAAATTTCCATAGTAAAATTCAGCTAAACATTACTAAGCAAAATATGGGAGGTAAATTAATTAAAAACTTCATGTATTGTCAATTTTTGTACGTCTAAAAAATATCTGCAAGTCTGAATAACTAATATGCTAAATAATAATTATTACGTCTTTTACTAATAACATCTTTACTGAAAAGGGGTTTGATTTTAAACGAACATTAATGACCACCATCACCAAGATTTTCGCCCAACGTTAAATGACATATACTGTAGCATATTCTGAATGCCATATTAGTCAAGTAACACTAATGATTTAATTAATCACTAAAATTATGCTTAAGTATAGAAAAAAAAAATATAAATATATTACAGTTTTGTTATTTTTGTTATTCTTGATAAAATCTTATTTTAATTGCATATCTTCAGATTAGAAGCACATTGTGTATTATGCACGATTGTGCCTGCTACAACAAGTTACTTGATTATGTGTGAGTCAACATACACGAATTAAGAACACTGCGTACTAGCATCTTTAGATAGAAGCCAGCTAACATCATCTCATCCGCTACCAAGCTCTTCCCATATGATGGACAAAATTTGTGGACTAATCACAAAACGGTTAAACCTTATCTCCCGAGTTTATGGTAAAAACTAGACGAATTATTTTGAACTTTGAAAGACTGTAACTGGCCTAGGACTTTCAAAGTGACTTTAGGTAAAAAAAAACAAAAACATTCAACAATTAGAGTAAGAATTAGGCTTTCGGAGTGTAACCCTGTAAAAGAACATCCCAAACAATGAAGACTGTACACTGATAATTGCAAATATCGGTCCACAGCAGAAAAACAGATTACAATAGATGGAATATAGGTATACAACGAGCATATATTCTCAATTCGAAACGAACTCCAAACTTCCCAAATAAGAGATCAAGAAACCAACTTTATGCAGTATGTCTACCGAAGTTCATGGCAGCCCTCATAACTTCGGGATGGTCGTTGCTACATTCATAAAAGTGATGTCTGGATATAGTAAATCTCTCATGATCTATTGAATAACAGCATTTACGACGACACATGTGGTAAACTTCGGAATTAACATTTCTATCCTGAAAACGGAAAGAGATAGGTGAAAAAGGGATTAACAAAGAAATAGAACATGATCAATTGAGTACGATAACACTTCTTGAGATATTAATGGAAAGAACAGAAAGGTTAAACCAGGTATTTGTTATTTTCATTATTTCCTGCACTTTGACATAAGAAAAAACAATCTGGGGACAATCTTTAATCGAAACAGTCCTGACCTCAATCCTAAAGAAAACTTGTATAGCACCGTGTAAAAACTCTTTTCCGAATGAGTTAACCATGAAATAAAAGGGAACTTTTTAATTTTTTTTCTTTCTAATGGGTTGCAAATTAGTGTTTCACCGTTGCAGAGCTATTACATTCCCCGGAAGCTGGTATCTCGTTTTATTGTGACACCATATAGGCGGATACCAATCGCTGAAAGTAATTTTAAAGCCCAGTTTCTTCCCCAGAGGGTGGCACCTGAACTCTGACGATGCAAACCTGAACTAGGATTTAATTTTGCCGAGAGCACCCAAGCTTAACAGACACTCAAGGGATCTTTTAGATGCCATATAATCATTAGACATGGCCGCTGTCATTTTTCTACATTATGAAAATCCACCGACTTGGGCTAGGGTAGAACCCGCAACCTCAGGTGCAGAGGGCCAGTGACAAACCAACCACTCCATCCAGCCAACATAAAAGGGGACTCATTAAGGCTATACTTGTTTCCAAGCATCATATAATAACAAAGAAAGAGCTTGAAACTATTTTCAGCTCAATGAAACATGGATGTGAATCTGCAATTAAAAACAAATACTATCCCACTAAATACTGAAAATCCACTGCTGTCATCAGTATCTAATGTATACCGATAGTTATTGTCAGCACCTTTAATATTAGTAGATTATCTTATGTTTCTTCAGCAGCAGCTAAACGTGTTTGGCCTGTGTCTTTATGTATTAGAAGCCGTATGTGGTTTCAACATGATGGGTCACCTTCCCATTATGGCAGATAAATTTGTGAACATTTCAATGATAGTTTTGGTCACTGGTGGAATGGACGTGGTTGACCAATTCCCTGGACAGCATAATTTTCTGATTTAAGCAGCATAGATTTCTTTCTTTGGCGTGTACTAAAATTGTTGTTATGTATGTAACACTTGTTGATTTCGAAATAAATCTGGTTGGTAGAATTGCTTGTGTTGCTCTGGATATCCAGCAAAATTGTGATGTAATTAAGTGAGCCAATCCAAGCCCCGACGTTGTAACACATGTTTCACTAGCAATGATAGAAACTCTAAGCACTGTTTGTGACATTTTCACTAATCATCTATTATAAAAAATGTAATTTATTTCAGATGATGAAATAAACGTTTCAGGAAAATACTTCAATTAAATATTTCTGGGGATATCAAACTTGATCCTCTTCGTTTCTTGAACGTGTCTTACTACTTTCCTATGAAGTTTCCGAGCATGGTTTTCTATGTAAATCTGTGTTCCTAAGAGAGAAATGCCCTCTATTTTCAATTAAAATTTGTCCCTATAATCCTTGGACACCCTGTATATGTACAAGTATAGAACAAAACAAAAGGAACACCCCATTAAAATGCGTCATCCTTCAACCATCCAAAAATCAGCTTCCACGTGCCACAACACTGTTTCCCCTAGTGGCAACTAAAAAGAAATTATCAGACAATCATTTAGCAGTGTGAGAGTTGCATGAGATAAATCTGTTTCTAGGAAAGTGTGATTATGTCAGACCTCTCTGGCAGGAAATGCAGCATGATAATTGGAGCTCACCTTGCTGAAATATCCTTGTCCAGAACAGCCTACCTTGTAAGTGCCTCAAGGAAAACTGTGTCAAGGGTTATGACAGTCTACACAAACCTGGGATAAGTGTCTTGGGCGAAGCTCAAGATTGGAAGAAAGTCGAAGATGAAGATCGGTGCCAGATGAGTGTTGAAGCTAGTAGCCAGAAAATGCAAGACTGCAAGGCCATATATAAGGTCCTAGATAAATGCCCACCTATAGAACCCTCTATCCATGAAACGTATTCAATGGGAGTTGCATGCTTTGAATATACATGCCACAGTAGCTATTCCAAAACCCATCGTTTCAGCATGGAATGCTAGGAAATGTCTTCATGGCTATCGATGCCTCATAAACTGGCAACAACTACAATGAAAACAAGTCAGCTAGTTTGATGAATCCTCACTAACATTATTTCAGACCACCGGACCTTTATTCGTCTGGTAAACGTCATCAAAAGCATTTCATATTGACTCTCTAGTTCAAACCGTGAAATATTGAAGAGTTTTTGAGATGGAGTGTAGTGCAATATCTTCCTGTGGGTTTGAGAGGAAGATCACAGGTGACGATGATTAAAACAATCCCACAGATAATCTCCCATTGCTTCATATATGACAATGCCCCTGTTCAAATGTCTCGCTGTGTTCAAACGGGTTATATGAACAAGATGATATGGAACATCTAACGCGTGTAGTTCCTAGTCACATGAGCTGAAAATAATTGAATGTTTGTGGGATTTTTTTAGGGAACAAAGTCAATGCTCGGTATTTTCCTCCTCGCACACCACCTGAACTTAAGAACTGCACATGGAATGGGTGCGAATTCCAATGAACTTTGTTCAAGACCTGTATTTGTCAGCCCCACGTCGAATGCAAGCTTTTATTAAGGCAAAACTTCGTTCAACCTCTTACTGATATCTTTTTTTTCACACAAGTGTTCCTATTATTCGTAGTTTGTCCTCTAACTGTATACATGTTAGTATGTGTACCTTTATATATGTGTTTATATATACGTTAAATTTCAGAATTTATAAGGCAATAATTCGAAGATACATTCTTTCTCTTATAATACATTTAACATGTATTGATAATTATGCAAATTTCTCAGCAAAAACTTTGCTAAAATTTAAACTTCAAATGTGGTTTTTCAATACATTTGCTTAACATTTAATAAAAATTTGATTTTTTTATATTTTTCATACGAACGGAAATGCGTTAGCTAAGTAAGCACAATCATTTTCTAACTCATTTTAATAAAATTAAATTTATTAAGAGTATATGGAATACACTCTTAATATTTATGGAATATACTACATGTACGAGCTGTAGGATACAAAACCATCTGAAATCCATTGAAGTATGTAACTATACTTTCTTTTTCAGTCTTATATTCAAAAATGTATTTTATGTATTTATTATCGAAATCAAAATGAATAAAACTGCAGTTGGGATTTCGTACATTTTATTTCATTCAATAAAACATTCAAATTGTGAAAGGAATGTTGTATTTTTTTAAATGTGATTCTTTATCACAAACTAAAGTTTATTTTTGTGTATAAAATAAGAAATATACAGGACAATATTTAAAGTGTTTCAGTTATTTACATACATATATTATTAAAATATAACAGGAAAGGCAGCCCCAAAAAATGGTAACTCTATCAAGAAAAGCTTTCATAAAATGTTTTAAATTCCTTTTTTGAAACATTGTATCAATAGAAACAAAAAAATCCCCTTATATTTTTTAAAGTATTGTTTGTATAAAGCGATAATACTTTCCCGTTTTTTTTGGTTGTGGAAATATTGTAAAATAAAAACAAATTATGCATTTACTTTATAAAATGTTTCATTTTAAAATATGTGCAAGCCGAAAACGTAAGGAACAAAATGAAGAATTTTTGACTAGGTTCAGTTTCATAGTACGAAATGATATTTTATGTAAACTAAATTCCTCCGCGGAAAAATAAGTTCCTATGGAGAAAGTATCATGCACATTTTTTAAATTATATATATACTTACATTTGTCTGAACCAGCTGGTGCTTAAAAAATGTGTGGCAAACATGTTTTATTTTATTTTATTTATTTATTTATTTTTTATTTTAAGAAATTCATACTAATCCTATTTTTAGTGAATTAGGAATTAAAAAATACTATTCTGGGACATAAATTAATAAAATATAAAGCTGAGTTTTTTTCTTACAGATATTTCAAAGCATATGTTTCCTACTTATAAAATATTTAATATTAGAAAATTTCAAGTATATAATTTACTGTAATACTATTTATTTTTGAACAAAAACATAGTTTTTACAATTTTAGTGCAAGTTTTCACAAATTCTTCCCAAAACCATTTTAAAGATAACGTGTAGTAACATTCAAATGATGTAGAATTTTCTTTATTTATTAGGAGTAATCGAGATCACATTGTAAGCTTACAGCTATCAACAGCACTTCTTAAGGAGGTAAGAAGCAATATAGAGAGTAATGAGCAAACAAGGTGGGTGTAGAAAAAAAAAAAAAGAATATCATCTCTTTGTCCTCTACCATAAATTTTTGTTAATCGCAGATAGAATGGCAAATACAGAAACCGGAAACTAACTTAATATGATTAATATTATTGACAAAAATAGTATACATAACCAAAAGGAAATAGCTTCCTGTGTAGGCCTCACAAGATGGAATATGTATGTATTTCATTGAAAGACATCAATCAGGTTTCCCTGAGTACTACGCAAACAGTTGGGAGTTGAAAGCAACTTATATAAACCTATGAAGGTATATGAGGAAATAACCTTGTAAAGATAAATATAAACTTTCTTAGGAATGGAATGAAAATAATGTTCAAATTACGTGTAAGAAATTCTCATTCATTTATTTCATTTGACAATCATTCCAGGACGAAGAGTCGTGGATAGCTGTTTTTACGAATAATTATTTAGGAAAAAAAAACAAAATAAACGCGGTGAGCTGAGCAATTGAATACCTCACCCTGAAGAAAGGTTTCCATTCATAAAAGTCTACCACATAAAGATTTAATATTTTGTAAACTTTAATCCAGTGTTAATTGAAAAAAAAATGTTCACATTGAAAAATGTTTAAGGCAGTTAATTAAATGATTTTGTAAGATTATTTAGAAATAAGACGGAAGAGATGCTGCCAGTGTAAATGGAAATTTTAACGTAATGATGGCTTGCTTAAAACGTAGACACTGATAGTGGAAAACTCTGACTGAAAAACACTATTATACTTTTCAATTTTGAAAAAAGTAATATTTAAAAGGAGAGCAAGGTAGGAAATTTGATGAAATGAAGAAGATGACAAAAACGTGAAATATTAAACACAATAACGGATCTCTCACGTCAATTGGAACATTTGTAACAACCCATCCAACAAGCCATATCCACGAATCCATACCCAGTCATATAAAGTATTATGAACTGTTCAAAAAGATGGCCAATGCGCTTAGCTTTGTTTTTCGAATAAGCATTTACTTTTTATAATGGTACATAATAATCTGCTATATAATAGAGTTTTCATTTTTCAAAACATATGCACTATACTATCAATCTTCATTCATTCCGAATTCCCATATTGGTGCTTTATTACTTAATGTCAAAGAGTGTATTTATGCAAATGCTAAAGGAAAATAATTTAAAAGAGATAAAAAGTGTTTTAGGGTTTCTACTAATATGGGTAAGTTAGACAGGTTAAGTAGAATACGTATTGTAGAAAATTACAAAAACATTAAACGTTAAAAGTAAAGGGACAAGTAGCAAAAGTAATATGGGAGTAAAATATGATTGAAAGCACGTGTGAAATGAATTTTTCAAATATTTGCGCTAAATATTAAAAAAAAAAAAAATAAAATGTCTATATTTCTCTCTAATTTTGTTACACATCAATTTATTCGAACAATAGAAATCAACATTTTTAAACATAATTCAAAACAGAATTACTACTTTATTTCCTGTAATTCATTCCAAATGAGAAATGAATATTCAAGAAAAATTCTAAGGTATCATAATTTAATAGAATTACAAACAAACAGGGAAAAAACCCATCTAAACTTACATAAAACAAGATATTATTACTTTTATCATATAAATGATAATATTTCAATTGTTGCGAATATTAAAAAAAATATATTTTTTAATTGCTAAATATGCCCTTAGTAATTTATTGGTATTTTTTGTTTTACTGTGTGAATGATTGAAATAAGCCAATTATCAGTAAATACTAAAGAGTCAGTAATTATATTACCTTGATATTTAAAGCTTACACATTTTCTATTAAAGCTATTATTGCCTGAAAAGATAATTCAAATATTATTAAGGAAAATTTGTCTCATCATAGTTTCTAGCGAATAAAATAAAAACTGTATGGAATTTGTTTTCGAAGTAAATGCAATATAATATATTAACCTATTTTTACACTTGTAACTTGAAGACCCTTAACTCATAAATTCATATCCCTCCCAAAAAAAATAACGCAGGTAAGTTTTAACGATCCAAAATAAAATTTAGTAGGAAATTAAGTGATCGAAAATTGTTTCTATCTATGGAAGAGTAAAAAAAAAACAAAGTAAATGATACATTTTTTCAATATAAGTGAGGCACTAAAGCCCTATTTGGGAACGTTGCATTGAGTTTAAAATTGAATCAAAAAAAAAATGTAAGAATAGTCCGCTCTTTGTAAGAAATGTCACTTTATATATATTTTTTTCAGAAAAAGACAAATAATGATAATTTTTCATCTATTTATCTTTAAACCATTTTTTCTTATTATCATTTATATATGCGTACATTGAAACGATCAATTATTTACTTATTCCGGACCGTATTTCAAACAAACCTTATCAAAAACAATTTGTAAGATCAGTTTGAAAACGGTGATTAATGCCAAAAGCGATGCTTCCCATCTAGCTGACCTTCAATAAAACGAGAAAAGTCTGGAAAGATTAATCGCCGTCGATAGATCATTCTCTGTTTAATCTCAGCAGTCTGCTGAAAGTAACACCGAAAGCATTATTTTTCATTACGCACCTTTTCTCACTTATTTCTCGAAGCCAGTATTGATCACCAGTTGTTGCTCTGCAAGTCTCTTAGACTAGTCTCGCGTCTTTCATGACGGTCTGAATTTTTGTATACAGACATGGAATCAAGTCATTTTTATAAAGAAATAATCCACCAGAAATTTTATTCGGTGAACTTTATGAACCACAGGACGAGTACTTGATCAGCCAAAACATTCTCTTAATTCGAAAAAAATCTTATTAATTAAACTTCAACAAAAAATATTTTGACACGGATGAATATCTGAGTGATTTGAAAATTAATTACTTTCGGTTAGACTGTAAGAAACTATTGTTACGAATTTTGTGAAAAATAGTGTAAGAAATTTGTATTTGGATGTGTAATGCAGTGCTTCTCAAAGTGTAGAGCACGCCCACTAGGGGGGCGTGATACCCCTACAAGGGGGCAACGAACATATCGGAAATAAAAGGTTTAAAAACTAATTTACTGGAACGAAGTAAGCAAAATACTTCCTGACATATAAAAAAATACGCATTTACACTGATATAATTTATATGTATTAGCTGACGATATTATTTCAAAAATAGAAGCTTCTGCTTTCATACGTTCATTAACTATGTGATCCTATAACTAACTAAATAAATAAATATTTTGTTTCATTTACTGTAATGGCACGATGAGAGATTTTTTGTATTACGTTTTCTTTTTTAAACCTAAAATACTACTCATTCAGAAAAAAAAAAGAAAAAAAAAACTCAGACCCAGAGAAAAATTCTACGAAGATAAAAAATTCATCACTGTTATTATTATTGAAATGCTGTACATTATAGATGTAGAAAGAAAAGGCAGACTTATTCACTTTTCACCCATGAAGCAGATTCGCGTCAGTCATCGTTTTCATCGTTCGAATTAAGAACTTATTGGTATGATTAGTTCTGTCCTTGGAGGTTTATTTGGCTGAGATTTATTTTTATGGATATTCTGAAACATGTGAAGCCTGATGAAATATGCGTTTTACACAATTCTGTTTTTAGAACTGACATCCATATTATTATATTGAATACACTTTTAACACGGAAGCGGTCGCGTGGGGCTCAAAGTCAAAGGACTAATAAACTATAATAATTTGAACAAAACATGACGGTTTTGCTTGTAAATATCATTCCTGTAATGGTAGCGAAAAGTGTATGTGATTTGTGTCCTTTATTACGGTTACGTACATTTGAAACAGTTTAGTTCAGTTTTGATGGATTTTTTCTCAAATTTTCAAAGAAAAAAATGAAAAGTCCTTGAAAGTAGATAAGTATATTTTCTCTTAGTTAAATTATTCACTGGAATTGTGATTTTTATCGTGTACAACAAAAATAATTGCAAAAAAAAAAAACCCAAAAAAACATTGGGGGGGCTCAGTCACCTCTCGTGACTATTATCGTGAAAATCGAGTATGGGCCTGCTCTCCCGGGTTAAAACATTTTGAGGTCTTCTCGCTTAAAATACTAATGCCAAATATGATGGATATGAAAGAGAGCAACATAGACTAGAATCTTTTTTCTAATGACATTTATACTTTTAGAAATGGATGATGGAGTAAAAATATTTTAAAATAAATATCATTTTGCAATCTGTTCGAATTTAAAAATTAAAAAATTGAAAAACAACGATATTACCCTATTACTTAAAAGTAATTTACTTAAAATAAATATTGCTTAAAAGTTACAAATACAAAATTTAATACTTATCTTGTTAATTTGTACCTTTTATGATTAATATCTTATTGTAGCTTTAGCGCCAAAGTGCATTATTATTGTATAAAGAGGGCACGATAAAAATTATGATTGAAAATTGTTTGCCAGTAGTGAAAGTTTGAGAAACACTGCCTTTATTTTACTCTAAATCAGATTTAATTTACTTTAAAATTGCAATATTTACAAGCAATGCTGTCCCCCATATGTTATAATGGTGATTCAATGGGAATTTGGTAAATTCTTGCGGTACAGCCACATACATGTCATTTTTGGGGACCAATTTGGCGACTTTGGTGAACATTTTTGCGACTTGGTGATTATTTTTGGTGAGTTGGGGACCCTCTGGATTCTTCTAGAAGTTAGGAGAAATGCACTAATTTCAAGACCTGTGACTCAAGCGGGTCTTTCTCGAAATATCCGAGAGGGGTTTAAATAGAGATGCATCGCGAAAATCAGTCAGTCTGGTATTGACTAGCGATCAGTTAGTATTGCTTTGACTGTTGAAGCGATTAGTGATTACTTCGGCTGTTTGAACGAGTGATTGCTTGTGGATAATATTTTATATACGTGTATTTTAGACACCGCTAATTGTGTCTGAGTGCTGATGAAGGTGGGACGACATTCCGAGATTTATTTTGTGAATATTGCTGCTGAATCCTGTATTTCAAGGATTGGAATTTCGACAATAAATTATCATCGTTCTTAATTCTTATCGCTGTTTTTTGCGACTGATCTTGTAACGGGCTCCCGCGTCTTGTCATTAACATGTCCTTGGGTTCTTTGGGGCCAGAATTAATGGCAACTCTTTTCCAACCAAATCTAAGAAGTGAAGCGTGAAGGAAAGATGCAAATTAAGAAGCTTTTAAATAACAGAAGTTAGAGTAAGTGGGGTGGGGGGCAATTTGGGAAATGTTATGATAGTCCGTAATTTAATTGAGAAGTGACAGCGAACAAAGGAATTCCGTGACAAAGAGCCTTTAGGTCAAGGTGCATATCATTGCACTCCGGTGAAACGCAACTGCAACTAGAATCAGATTGATCGCTACTTCATTCTACATTAAGGTAGGAGTGACTATTTAATATTCGGATCTGTGACAGAATTATAACTGAGCTTAGGCGAGTTTGTTATTGACAGTGGTCCGGGTTACGATATTTCGGTATTATATATATTGTGCGTTTAGTCCTTGTAGATTCTCTCCCATAAATTACGAGGACTATTCAGAAACTAAGGAACGTTTTTGAATTAAAAAGAAACTAAGTACAAAAAAAAATATTGTACACATCAGAAAGAACGACTAAATTTCTACTTTTCTACATAGTTATCAAACAAATTGAGGCACTTATTATAGAGTTGGACAAGCTTTGAAATTTCTTCGGCATAGAATTCTGCCGCCTACGATCTCAGCCACCCAGTGACGCGCACCCGCAGCTCCATGTCGTCGTCAAAGCACTGTGTTGCTAGCCAGTTCTTCATTCTTGGAAACCAGTGAAAATCATTAGGAGCAAGATAGGGACTATAAGGCGGATGATGGAAAACCTCACATTTGAATGAATTGAGGAGTTCTTGAGTGCGGTTTGCCGTGTGAGTTAGGGATTTGTAGTGCAAAAATAAAATTTTGGACGTAAACTTTCCTCGGCGCTTGTTTTGAACTGCTCTCCTAAGGTTGTGCAAAGTTTGACAGTGACGCTCAGAATTTATTGTCGCACCACGGTCGAGAAAACCAATCATAAGCACACCTTGCCTATCCCAAAACACAGACGCCATAATATTCTTTGTTGACAAGGTTTGCAAACATTTTCTTGGTCTTTTGGGGGAACTTGTGTGCCTCCACTGCATGAACTGTAATTTTGTCTCCCAATTCATGTGTCTCACCCACGTCTCGTCACCAGTTACGATTCGATCCAGTAATGAATCACCATGTCTGTCGTAGGCCTCCAGAAATGCCAAAGCTGCCGCCATTCGTTAACAATTATGGTGGTCTGTAAGCAATTTCGGCAACCATCTTGCACAAAATATGCGGTAGCCTAGCTTTTGTGTGACAATTTTAAACAGGTCCATGAAATTTGTGGAAAACCAAGCGAAAGCTCCGTTATTGTAAAACGGTGGTTTTCATGAGTCTTTTCATCAACTTTAGCGACCAGTTCGTCAGTCACAATGCCAGGACGTCCAATCTTCTCTTCCTCGTGAACGTTAGTTCGGCCATTTTTAAACTGAATGCAACATTTCCGGATTGAGCTTTCATTCATTACGTTGTTTACGTACATTTCACACACTTGCCGATAAATTTCCGTAGGTTTTAGGCATTTTGCTTACAAAAAACGTATCACAGACCGCACCTCACAACTGGCAGGATTTTCAATTGCAGCGCACATTTTAAATCTGAATATCGAAAAAATGGGTAGTGTTGAAATGTTCCCTATGTGATGGCTGGACTCCTGCTGGGATGCCGAGTACGCAGATTCCAAAATATGCGTGATCGGAGTGCGCCTAGCGACGTCAGACGGAAACGTTCCTTACTTTCTGAATAGCCCTCGCATTATTATCTCTAATCTGTTAAAGGTTTAAGTCTAAGATCTTAATAAAGTCATATTAAGATCATGTCAGCTTCTAGTTCTTCATTTATTCCTATACCTCTAGTTCACGCTGATAATCAAGGAGAAGGGAACCCGAGGGGGGCTAATTCACAATCTGCGTAAAATCTTTGAATCCTGATCCACGTAACAATATTAAGGAATATCATTACAGTAAAAAATTATTTAAAGGCAATACTTTGGTAAAAAATGAGCATAGAATTATCTATTTTCAAAACATTTTCCTTTTACGAAAAACGCTTCTATAATAATATTTTGCCTATATATTGCTCAGATATCTGTACAGAGTCTGAAATTTTTGAAATGTGTAACTTAGAAGTGGATTTATCTATATTTTACTACAACCGAGTGGAGAAATTTTAAGAAAAAAACACCAATAATTTTTTCAATTGGGAGTAACTCTGAAAATAATATGAATTCTTCAAAAATCCTAGTTCCCGTCTTCTGGAGAAATCTTTGCTTTAAATAAGCTAAATTTTATTATTATAGAAGTATTTTTCATCAAAAGAGAATGTTTTGAAAATTGGTAATTATAAGTTCAGTTTTGGCAAAACATAGCATTTAAACAATTTTATACATATACTTCTAATCCAGATGATTCTAAATTTCATTAAAATTATCTATTTATTAGATCTTTTTAAATCACTTTTCCGAACGTTGTCGGATACCTTAACCCTTTAAATACGGAATTATGGTTTACTGCAATATTTTTCATGCAATATATTTTGAATCCCTGCAGTGAAAGTTAAGGGAAATACATAAACAAAATACTCTTTGGGGAATTTAATCCGCAAGATCTAATTAAATAATTAAAGATATCCGACTGTAAAATTAATTATGTACACTGTTTACTTAAAATAAATATTCATATCATTTTCTAATGCCTTCCTTAACTTATAAAAAAATAAGACACTTACCTTTTTACAATAACTATTTTTTCGAACAAAAATGATAATCTTCAAAATCTACTGAAAACGCCGTCAGCTGAAAACGCAATTTCTGCTATAAAACTATTCGCCTTCCCCTCTAAACTACTCAACATAGAACCAGTGATCCTATATATCTAGGAAGAGTGGATTTAAAAGAATATTCCTGCTAAGTATCGTCAGAATATTCGTAAAAAGGGTTATTCTATGTAATTTTAAAGTGAGTGGTACTTATAATTACCGTCGGCAGATAAAGAGTTGAACTACTTTCGTCACTTATTATTTAGTAAAATTGCATTTATAATATAAATGAATGCTATTTTTTTTAATAATTGGTGAACATTATTGTGTCTATTTTCCATTGGTTTATTTTAATCAAAACTTAATATTTTTATGTTAATATATTTCCCCCTAAAATAACATTTATGTAATAACTTTTAGATATTTATCTTTAAATATCCAATATAAAAATAAAAAGTTTAAAATCATAAAATTTCGTAAATTAATAACTGAAATATTATGTACATGTTTATATATAATAATAAAAAAATAGAAATATAATATGAGGTAGAATAAATATCCTACAAAGCAAAGGAAGTTTAGATTTTGAAATGGTGAACCAGGAATAAGCCGATATATTATTTTTCGAAAGCTGATATTGTGGACTTAAGGCAATGGAAAAGGGTTACACAATTCATTTATAAGAATCTATGCTATCTCCCCGTTTGCAGAAATTTTATACATAATAGTCAGAAAAATGAAGAAAGCATATCAAAATTGAAAATCCATCAAGCTTAAAATTTGCCTGCGTAAACAAACAGTAAGCTATCAATCAATAAAACTAATTTGATGATAGATGTTCTGTAAATGGAAATATTACCCAAAATATACATTTAAAAAGAGTTCAGTAGAAATTTGAGTTTAGATGAAAAAAATTCCCAATTAATTTTATTAATACTTATTTGTATGCGAACACTCTATATTGTATGGGTTATTTATTTATTTATTTTTTTGAAGATTAAAAATAAAATTTATTTGTAATCGTTGAATATTGTATTTTTTCCTATAAATCAATTATATCCAGACAAAAGTATCTACGAGCATAAAGCTAACCAAAAATGTAAAAAAAAATACTGTAATAGCCAAATATTGTAACTTTAAATATTTAAATTAATAAAAGAAAGAAAAAAAACCTCAATTTTTAACAAATATAATTTTTTTTTAAATATTTGCATGTAGATGTGGCTTTCAATTTCTGCTGAATTCTGCATTGCATATTACAACTTAAAACTGCACTTTTTAAAATTAAGATCAAGTGAATATTTTTTTTTCTTTCATGTTGTGATATAAATACCAAAACATAGTGAAATATCTCTAAAAAACATCTTTCTCTATTATTTTTTGTTAGATATTAAAACTTCTTAAAATAACAATGGTATTGTTTTCTTTGTTCTTTACTATAATGGAAAATGCTGTGCATCGTATTTGTGAAAATGAAAGTGGATGTTAGGTTTCTTTATATTCAATAGAAAAATAATCTTTTCTTTCCATACTTGCAGAAAATAATTTGAATGTCCAGTGAAATGGAAAAATAATATTTCAATGAATAGAAATGGTATAATGGGATATTCTTTTAAAACTGCTTTAAAAAAATCTTTTAATTTTCATGTTGATAAAGAAATGATAAAACTATTTTGCGAATACTTGAATAGCACAAAAAAAATAAATAAATAAAAAAATAATAATCTGTTGAAACAGTTTTTTTTTCTTCCATTTGGTGGCATTCTCTTTAGAAGGAAATAAATGTGTACAATTATTTTATCTTTTGTCTATTCTACTCAATGTAAATATTTCTAAACATATATTTGCACTGCACAGTGTCTATGTACAAAAGAAAGTGAGAGAAAAAAAAAGAAATTTGCTTCACAGGGAAAACAACATAAAAGCTTAGAAATTTTTATTGATTATTATTATTATTATTATGTGCTTATATTTAATGTAAATATGTCATTTTAAAAATAATATAAACTCATGGGATACATTTTCATGTAATAAAGCTAAATGACGCGTCTACCGTAAAATCCAGCGAATAACGCGCACCGCTGTATTACGCTAACCTATAATTCAGAGCTACATTTTTTTTTAATTTTTATGTATATTCTCCATGTAACGCTCACCCCTTTTTTACGAAGGAACCTGAATTGTTCGTATGTAATGCTTTTATGTTTTGAAGTCATTTATTCAAGGTGTTATCCGAGATTTTTGAAGAAAAAGTATACTTCTAGAAATGCAACCATTTATGTTCATAAGAAATGTCATTTCTTTTAAATAAACAATACTTCGAAATATATAGAAGTATAATTTTTTCCCATGCTCTTTTTTTATTTTTAAACCCGTTGTATAACACGCACCCGTAAATTTCGATTTTAAAAGTGCAAGTGTTATACGCAGGATATTTTATGGTAATTCCTTTGAATAGTACAATATTTCATCAAAACCGAATATGTGTTGAATGTAGAGTTATATTTATCACACAGATAAGATTCTTGTAAAGTTATGATTTTTCTTGGAAGAACTTTCATCGATTGCAAAAATTTTCATCATGGTTTAAAAGAAGAATTTGGATACTAATCAACCATCGTGAGAAAAGTATTGTGTTTTCTATTATATAGAAAAATATTAATATCATATGCCTCCATGATATTTTTTCTTCATTTCAAAATACATTCTTCATGCCATTATTGGAAAAATTATATCTTGAATCCATGTTAATTTACCACCATAGAATAATTAGTGGCAATACAAAAATAATGGAATAAAAAATGATTTTTGCTTAAATCATTCCAAAATGCATTATTTATTTTGGTTAGTCCCAAAACTCTTTTACT
Source organism: Trichonephila inaurata madagascariensis (assembly GCA_019973955.1). Taxonomy (NCBI): domain Eukaryota; kingdom Metazoa; phylum Arthropoda; class Arachnida; order Araneae; family Nephilidae; genus Trichonephila; species Trichonephila inaurata. The sequence continues at coordinate 219,452 of BMAV01016658.1, read as the reverse complement.
TGATACCTCAGAAATTCGGTTCCTTACAATTATCCAATGAAATTATAGCTGAAAATTCAATAAAAATGCAGTAGTTTTTAGAACCAAAAATAAGAGGAAATTCCCTTGTGTCACAAAAATGAATGGAAATTGTAATTTCTAAAAACACAGCATTCGCATTAGCAGATTAAATACGATTTGGATCTGTTCTTCTACAGCCGATCGACCTCTTTTGAAGCTTTAATAATAAAATTACTTGTAACTAGCTAAAATATGGGTTTTTAAATCAGATTATGTTAGAAAACATCGAAAAGAGAAATAAATTCTATTCACGAAATGGAATAACCTTTTTAAGGATATTGCTGTTTGTTTTTGATTGTTACACGTCGATTATTTGGAAAAAAAATCTTTTGTTGTTCGCAATTCTTTATAAGTTGCTTTTGACGAATCTTCTGTAAAATAAAAACAGCAACAAAACAAGGAAGTAAAAAAATAAAAAGTTGAAGAAAGACTGTGTTATTTTTCACTGATTATGTTGGATAATTCGAATGCCAGTAAATTTTCTTTAAAAGAAGGAAAAATTCTTAAAATATAACAAAAGAAAACACATTTTTAAAATAATATATTTTTTACAGGTATAATAATATATTGTAAATGAGAATATTCATAAATAATGACCGAAAGTAACTATTCTTAAAAAAACAAATAAACTAACATGAATTAACTTGTAATAACTTTATAATGACCGTGAAAATTTCTTCATCACTAAGAAAGAGTAATAAATTAAATTAAATAGTTAATAGGAACAATTTATTCCATTATTAGAATATTAAATAGTGTATTAAAACACCTGAAATCTGCATATTTCAAAAATGCTTGAAACGTTTCTCACCAAGTAAAATATTTCATATTGCAATAACTGAAAAGTCCCTAGTTTCTGCAAGAAACTAATGAATATCGCATTAATTACGCAAGAAAATAAATAAAACCATTTTTGCATTGCTATAGTATTTTCCCCTGAAATGCATATTTACTGCATTTTACTTCATAATTTGTGATACGTTTTGAATGAAATTGAAATTCTTTTATTTCAATTTAATAATTTTTTTTTCATTTTTACATGTTTTAATTCCATTAAGCTTAATGAATATGCTTTAAGCTTATCTGACAAAAGATATTTAAATAACTGAAAGATATTGGAGTTAATGTTGTGGAAAGATTACCTGAAGAAATATTTTAAAAAAATAACAGCTTCGAAACGTAATTTTCCCAAACGTTAAAAAGTGACATTTCTATTGTTAATGATGGAAGAAAATGAGTTTATGCAAATGTCTCAGTGGAAAAGGAACTGTTGGAAATATATATTTCAGAAAATAAACATCATTAATTCAATATTAAAGTGTTGCAAGACTGAGACATTATATGTGTATTTAAAAAGGAAATATAATTATGCATTATTATTTATATAATCTTGAGCATTTCTAACATTCTTGAGCTAAGTCTTACATGAAACACAATTATGTCTCAACTGAACAACGGTGGGGAAGATGGTCAACATCTGCAACCGCAGCGTTTTGTTTTCCCAGGGTTGTCATATCGGCCGTTCTGACTTCATTTACTGAGGTTTGTTGCCATAGGTTGTATAATAGCATAATAGCTACTAAAACAAAATAAAACTGCACAAGTCATTTTAAGATGCTATCAGAAAGTAAGGAGCTTTTCTGTTTCAAATAATATTTCAATTGAAGATTTTGTTGGATATTTTATACTTTCTATTAGTATTGTTATTTAGAAAGATCAAAACGGAAATGTTAAAGTATCGAAAAATGAGGAATATCACTTAAGTTTTCTTTTGCATATTTAAACAATGTTATAAAGCATGAACGTATGTTATGATTTTCAGTAATCACAGTAAAGTAAAACAGCACGATACATCTAGTTTTTTAGGAAGAATCATTTTTTAAATTAATTTCGTATAATTAATATTTTAAAAATATTTACAACATTTTACTCTTATTCAAGCGTGATAGGGGAAGATACAGGATTAAGTAGCTCACACGTTGGATTAAGTAAGGTTCGATAAAAAATTAAAATATGAATAACTTCCTTGGTTTTACAAAATAATTTGTTGTCCAAACACAAAATGGAAATAGACAAAAGCAATGGATAAAAATGCATAGCAATGAAAAGGGAATGTGATATTCACACTCAAGTAACGGAACAATAATCAATGTTTTTGTAAATAATTGCATTTTAAAAAAATACCACATCCACAGATATTATTTGATCTAACTATGGTAAATATCAAAATATTAACAATAATTCTAAAAAGTAAACATTTAAAAAAGCTTTCTTAAAAAAAAAAAAAATCAGCAATTGCATTTATCAGTTTTCTCATTGAATATGCAACATAACTTAATAAATATTTTGATAAATTAAAGTTGCATTTTTGTATCTATTTTTTCAAATACTTTATGCTGAAAAGCAAGCATTTTTTTTTTTTTTACAAATACAGTTATTTTGCAGTATTTACAATAATAAAGGACGACTAAGTAAAAAAAAATAATAACTTATCTGCTTTTTCCAGAATTAGTATATTTTCAGCTGCATGATTATTGTCCATAGCTTTTATGGGTATCTAATTTATTTGTCGTAAATAATTACAAACACTATTGAATCTTTTAAATAACTTACATATTTATCTCTAATAATACAAAAATCAAACTACAAGTATATAAGTAATTGAACTTCTCTCTTTCTCTTTATTTAAATATACCATATCTGATCCTTGTTTAAATGAATTAATTATTTATATTATGATTAAGTTTTTGAGTTACTTTTCTGTTGAGTCTAATTTCTGTAATATAGATGTTGCTCAAAAAAGTGAAATTTAAGAGACTTCTTTTTTTAAAAATTTATATTTACGTAAAAGCTGATTTTTTCTAAAGAAAAAATTTATTGGCTTAAGTTTTATAAAGCATTGCACGATACACGATAGATAACTTCAGGGACTTGATAAACTTTCCAAACCCCTGTAATATAAATATTGTCTGTTTTATTGTTAGAGCTGTACTACTCACACACAGATATATAAGTAAATAAATAGTAGAATATTTTTATAATAAATGTGATATAAAGTTATAGTAAATAAGAAAAGGGAGGTGCATAAATAATATATATGTTACATAAACATAGGTATGTAAAAATTGAAATGAATCAATTGAAAAAAATAAGCAAAGTATTTTTATGTGTGTCTAATCTTTATTTTTCGTAGCATTAACTTTCGTTCTAAGAGAAACGAATAGTATTTAAAATATTCCATTTTAAAAGAAATATCCATCCTTTTTCATTTAGCAATACAAATGTATCAACGTAATCAAAGAAATATTTTGCTGAATTATTATTTTTCTTGGAGACATTTTGCAATAAAAGTCCATAGCATGAATTATCTCTCAATAAGCTCAATGAGCTCAAATAGCAACCAAAAGGCGACTTTCAAAGTGAAAATAAATATATTTTTCTTCATTTATATTTGTCTAAGCTAACTTTGTACATAAACAATATGTGATTTTTTTTTCTTCCTTATTTAACAGTTTGGAAATAAAAACCATAGAAAATGTGACCACTCTTTAAGAACTAAGCACACGTAAGACCATCTTTCAATGTAGTAAAAAAAAGAACAATTCCTATACTTTGACTAAAGAGAAGGAAAGAAAAACCTATATGTTTCAAACGAACCAACTTTAAAGAAAGGGGGTCGAAAATTTCATCGTCTGTTTTAATGCCTTGTTAGTTTTTGAACAAATGATTATTTTTTTTCTGTTTTGTTAAACAGATAATGGATAAAGTCATATGAGATTTCATCGTCATTTTTGTCAATAATTTTTCTTCCCACCACCGTTAAGAGCACAGACCATGAAATTTAAACAGCTGTTTCGGAGCTTGCTATTTCGTCACAGACATTCATGTGTGACTATTTCCCTACAGCAGAGGATATTCGTAGCTGGAATATAAATTGATATTGATAAAGAAGTGTCTTTATTGATAAGCTGATACAGATACGATTTTTTTTAAAGTTACAAGTAACTAATTGAATTTCAATTGCCGATAGTATAATTATAGAATAAAAAAACCTTTAAATAGATTGTTCGTATTGGTTTCTTAGAAAATTTAATCTTAATGGCATCTCTATTTTAGATTCAATCAATTAATGGCTTAAAGTATCCGACTACGTTCGAAACCGTGAGTTTGCAAATCTCATAAATGGATAATTTTCATGATATTTAGTGTTACTTAGATTAGACTACATGTATAAAAATGTTTTAAGGATATTTTGATAAAAAAAGGTTATTTAAATACAATATTTTGGCAATAAATTTACATTAGAATAATCTTTTTTCAAAATCTCCTCTTTTTGAGAAAAATTCTTCTATTATAATAATGTTTTGCCTGTATATAGCTCAGATTTCTCTACAGAGGTTCAACTATAATTTTTGAAATATGTAACTTAGAAGTGGGTTTATCCATATTTTACGACAACAGAGGGGAACAATTTTAAGAAAAAAACGCCAATAATAGTTTCATTTGGTGGTAGCTCTGAAAATAATGTGAATTTTTCAAAAATTCTAGTTGAGCCTCTGTCAAGTGGCCTGAGCTATATGCAGGCAAAACATTAAAATAATAGAAGTATTTTTCACAAAAGGAGAACATTTTGAAAAAAGATTATTCTAAGCTAATTTTTTGCCAAAATATTGTATTCAAATAATTTTTTTTGTCAAAATGTCCTTAAAACAATTTTATACAGGTATTCTAATCTAAGTGTCACTAAATTTCATGAAAATTAGCCATTTATGCGCTTTTCTAAGATCACGGTTCCGAACGTAGTAGGATACCTTACATTTTTCCCTGTTTGTGTGTTTAGATGGGGTCAAAACAAGAAAATTTATGTTTTATCTACAGAAAATTAGAGCTATAATAATTATTATTATTTATGTAAATAAAGTAAGAATTCCAATTTAACATCTTCTTATTCCAATTAGAATTTAAACAGCATAATAAACATATTTACTATGTTCCAAAAGACATTCAGAACCCACTTGTTCGAAATGAAAACAAAAGAAAGCATACAAACATTTTATAAATTGTGATTACTTATCGATTTTTTACAGTTAAGTATTTCTAATAATTGGTATTAAAATTTGAAACTGTGAGGAAGAAGTAAATGACATACATTTCTAGGTTAAAAGGGACAGTAGTAGAAGTCTGTCAATTAAAATTTTATTAAATGAGATTTAGGTAATAGTCTATAGTTTGCGCACTTCAGAAAGGGTCAATGACTGATAGTATCACATGTGTCGGATAGTAACATTAAGGTAGCATGTGCTTAACGGTGGATATCTTTCAAGTTCAGAAAGTAAGGGTGAATAAGGATATTTAACACCCTTTGTTTTAAAACAAAGTAATTACTGTTTATGAGTTTTGAAAGATTACGCGTTCTTCAGAAAGCAATTAAGAGGGGAAAGAAGGCTGGTTAAATTTTGAAAGGAGCCTTTCCTTTAAGAGCTTATGTCTTTCAGAGGAAATATTGACTGTCCAACCTGTGAAGTTTAAGTCGATACATTAAGGTTGAGGAGTAGTAACAAGTTAATCTAACACTTAAAGAAACGTAATGCAACTGATTAAAATTAAAAATACTCTTACTATCTATATGATATTTCAATTCTATATACGTAGGCTGTTCAATAAGTAAAAAGACTAATTTTACTGCCGCGAAACCACTAATTGGAATGTTAATTTCTGTGGCATAAGAAAAGTTTGTTATCTCTATTAACAAAAGTAACCAATAGATGGCGTGTACTGACTCATATTTTTGAATATCACATGCTCGAACTGAAGTGTGTTTACGGGCGCCTACAAGCCACGGTCAGTTGTCGAAATGGAAGCAAAAGTCTGCAAAAATCAGCATCGGAGACTTTTCATATGATACGATCCGATTACAGCCTGAAACAGGAAGGCAACATCTTAAAACACTTGGTCCCAGCAGACAAAGCTTGGCTGTATCACTGATTCAACCATAAAACAACAAGGCAGTGAACGGAAGCATCCATCTTCACCTACTCCCAAGAAAACAAAAAAAGTGAAATTGGCTTATAATGTTATGACTATATATATATATACGAAGGTGAGTCGAAAAATAAGTTTGCCCTGTCGCCTGTGATCAGAGTTATGTATGAAAATTCAAAATATAGAATGAGACATTAAAGATAAGACAAAACTTTGTTTTTCCACATAACTACAATGTACATTGAGACATTTTTCATACCTCTTGATAAGCTACAAAAGGCCCTCCACGAAAAAATCAGGGCTTTTCATACGGAAGAAATGTTTAACGGCTTGTGTGCCAACAGCATTGCTTCCAATGCGCCTTCCGGGGAGATTCTTCTTCAAAGCCGGGAACAGATGAAAATCACTTGGTGCGAGATCAGGACTGTGTGGCGGAGGGTGTAGGCACTCCCAACCAAAAGTTGCAATATGGTTTTGCATTGCCGTCGCCGAGTATGGTATCGCATTGTCATCCAACAACAGAACGCCAGATGTGAGAAGCCAGGCCACTTTTTCCGAATCCATCTTCTTGATTGCGGCCAACTTCTACCCAATGGTGTATCAGTGTCTTGAGCGTTCACCTGCTGTTTCGACGTTCGTTCATAGCCGTTAAACGTTTCTTCCGTATGCAATGCCCTGAATTTTTCCAGGAGGACTTTTTGATGCTTATCAAGAGGTTTGGCAAATGTCTTAATGTACTTGGTACTTTGGTGGAAGAACTAAGTTATGTCTTATCTTTAATGTCTCTTTCTGTATTTTGACTTTCATACACAACTGTGACCACAGTCAACAGGGGAAACTTACTTTCCGACTCACCCTCATATATATATATATATATATATAATGGCTCGTACTACATGAGTGTCCTGCGAACAGTGATACAACACGTTAATAAGAAACGTCCACTGCTCCGAAATGGCTTCCTATTGCACCATGACAATGCCTGACCACTCATTGCTCTTTACGTACTGCCAAAACTCCATGCGATTTCTTGCTGTTTTCTCAACTTAAGAAACCATTACGAAGCAAGCAACAAAATTATAAGGTATAGCAACCGACTACCTTAAGATCCACGCTAAGATATATATATATATATATATATATATATATATATATATATATATAGCTAGATAGATAGATAGATAGATAGATAGATATCATCGTAGTATATGGTATTCAAGGTTTTTATTCTTACATGTAAGTTTTCATCCTAATTTTTTTCTATAGAATTTTTTTTATTCCTCTCCTTGAGAGATACACTATTGTTAATTTTTCATAATTTCATTTTACTATATTGTCATATTATCATCTACGTGTTTGAAATAGGCTTTACTTTTCAACATGGCTCTAATTTATTTTTCTACTATATCAAAAATTTCTGCTGTAGGGGAAGGTGGATGCATAAATTATTGCTTAAACCTAAATCACTGGCCCAACTCAGCGACAGCTTTAGAAATCATAATAGGTCTCTAGTTTAATCCAAAGACTTCGTTTGTATCTACATTTGGTGCGTCTCGTGAACCCCAATTTCTTTCTTCTTTAGCATTGTAGGTTTTAGAACTTTTTCACTTTTATCTTATTATACTATATATATAATTGTTTTTAATTAAAGAAATATAGTCAGAAATTATCTCCTAGTTATCTCTTAATTTTAAAATATTTTTAAAGTTATTTTAATATGTATTTTAAATTCACGTTATTTATTTACAATTGTATTAGAAAGTTGTCAGTTTAATTTGCAAAATCGACTATGGAATTTTGAATTCATAAGAGGTAGTATGCTTCGGTTTATATCTTTAATGGACACTAAAGATAATTTATAGTTCATGAATTTCTTTATTTCAAATTAACAGCCTTATTGTTATGCAATCTTTCGTTCGCGTACTTTTACGCAATAACAAATTGTTCATACCGTCTTTTAAAGTAGAAAGTATACTGCCATGACTCTCAGTGGAATCTTTATAGCCATCTTAGGAAATCAGGCATAATTAAGGCTTGAAATGTTGACAATCGAATAATTTACTCTCAATATGTTATGACACTAAGGTGCAGATAAAAAAAATACTTTCTTAAGTATAATATATACATACATATGAGATTGACCCTCCGTTAGGCGTATGAATCTCTAAAATGCATAAAAAAATAATTTTGATGCCACCACAAAGTGAGCATGTGAACTTGACCCTCCTTCTTCACTTTTTACTACTTGTACTAGGGAATTCAGTGCTAAGGACGCTGTCGATCACTACAGATTTCGGATGATATGGGTCCTGAAATCAGATAGATGCAGCGAGCCCAACGAAGTAATCTTTTTATTGACATTCTTCAATTTCACTCATTTTCCTGTTTTTCAGTAATATTAAGCATAGTTTCCAGTGTTATACCAAAATAACTCGATACAAGTATTTTTCAACTTCTTTAAGGTGTTTTCTGTTTGTAGTTAAGATGCATCTTAGAGATTTCGCGCGAAGAGGACCTGAGAGTAACATTCGCATACCTATTTCATTGCGAGTCAGGATTAAAGAATTGTCTGATGTACAATGACTTGTTCAAGATGAAGAACTAATAAAGACACCAGCAAGAACTTTGTGAAGGGAAGACTGTTTCCTTTGTCAGAAGATCAAGGAATGTAGACTATCAAAATAGTGTTGTGTAGAATGCGAAAAACTCATGTGCTTTGAACATTGTAAGAAGATTTGCGAAGACTGCCACAAAGGATCTCAAAATGTAAATATGTAATGGTGACAATGATAACTAACCACTACCTTTGTGCAGTGATCTTTGTTTAAATTGAGAGTTCTGATTATATTTTAATTATTATATTATAACGTGTGTAACATATATACAGCACAGTATATATACGTTATGTAATATATATACAGTTAAACCAGTTTTTGTGCGGAGGATAATGACCACATAGAAGAAATCGCACAAAATGTCACACTTAAAAAATATGTCAATTGTTTAAGAAATTTATGAGAACGTATTTCCAAACAAAGTAAATAATTAAATTCAACACATGTAAACATTTTTAAAACATTTAATTTCCCATCGTGATGTAACGGATCTAGCTGCAACCCGAGCTTCTTCTCCCGAAGAAGAAGACACGGTTTATGTAAGTGAAGAGTTATATTTAAGCATTAACTTTTAGATACGCGAAGTTAGTGGTTAGAGAAATGTAGCTGAGAGTTACTCGACTATTGATTGTTGACTAATCCAAAATTGTTAACTGATGATTTAATCAATAAAGTTAGACCGGAGTTAAAGATCGGAGGTCGAACAACTGAGAACGGAATTACGGCAAAGTAGACAGTATATAACCAAAGCGTTTCAAGAGTAAGTTAATTGAATTATAGTTTTATATTGAGTATCATTTCTGCCGTGTAATTCCCCCTATACTTAAAATTGTGCATTTCCTACCCTGGGTAGTTAAATTAAGTGAAAGAGCAATAAATTAGAATTGTATTGGCTATGGCTGATCTTTATTCTAACCCCCAAACATCGATAAATGCGACAGGTCATTTATCCCAGTATACATTTAGAAATTTTCAAAATGCTTCTATATAATTCACTGCTACTCATCGTAATTCAAAGCACGCTCCTTCCTGTGATGGTTAAGTTCAAAATTGCTATCGTCACTTGGACATGCAGTTACAATTGATTTATTATTTTTTAATTGATACATTTTTGTGACAACGTTTGTGACAACGGTTGATTGGTCAGTTGCTTGTGAACGTGACCATACCCAGATATGCATGATCGAAGCTCTTTTTTGAATTTTCATTCTCCTTCCGGAATTGGTATCTATTTAAAAAAAAAATGTTTTTCCAATTTGTTAAAAAGCCAAATCCCAGCATATATTGTACCCGATCAAAAATCCAGTTCTTCTTCTCCGTCTTCAGAATCTAACAAATTATTGATAACGTAACTGTCATTGAAAGTTTCGTCTTCAATCAAGTGCGTGGTGCTATTGCATTGCGAGAGAACGTGCATTGTCGAGAGAACGTTTTTAAGCAATTGACAGAACGTCTTGAAGTGTATGCATGTACATTGATAGAAAATATTACAGTGGCACCAAAACCGTGTAAATTCATACACGGCATAACAAAAAAGATCGCACAAAAAAATCATACAAAAATCAAATCCTATAAAAGGGACCCCACAAAAACAGGTTCTAGTGTAGTGGACAGTTAAATATGTGCCATTTGTCTTTTTTAAATACCATTTTATCATTATAATTCCGATTGGTAAAATAAAAAAAACATTTAGCTGAAGTTAATGAATACTAATATTTATCAAATGCTTTTGGGATATCAAACATAAATATTTCATATATTTGCATTCCAGTAACAAAATTTACATCTAAGTTGATACTTAATATTTAAAGCACCATTTTACTGAATATTATAAATACAAATTTTTAATTATAAAATCGCACTATACCCTCGCAAAAGATAAGTGATTTAACATATGAAAATTATTTAAATCAATTCCACTAGGGAAAATTTTCACACATAGCTAGTATAAAGGAGGACAATTTCTTAGGGGTGTGTCAGTATCGCTTCTGACATCACAGCTTTATTTTTTTTGAAATTATCTAATTAATTAAAACAGAATGTATCTAATTAATTAAAACAGAATGTATCTTAAAAATGAAGTGGAAAAACGTTTGCTTGATTACTATTATTATTATTATTTTAAATTAGATTCCTTGCTGTTTGTTAAAACTAATTATTAACATATCTTTGAAAATCTAGATATTAAAGACCATAACGTGAAAATATCAGATTAAAATAAAAGCCACAATTTTACCTTTAAAAATATAGTACTTTTATTATTTTTTCATAAAAGTACATTAAGAAATATTGTTTTACTTATAATAAAAGAAAATATCCTTATCCTCCGAAAGAAAAGTATTCAAAGTGTAGCACTTACATTATAATAGAATTTGAAAACATATGTTTATTATATGATTGCCTTTTTGTAAAGAAAATGAAGGAGCATTATGTGGAACTGAAAGAGAGAAAATCTGCATAACTTCAGGAGAGAAAGATGGTTCGAATATTAAATTTCAAATAAAATGGGGATTTTAATATCAACGAGGTGAGTTCCTTACAGCTCATTATATATTAATTTCGAATCTTATGATTTTAAGCGTTAAAATTTTTATGGTTATCTTGGCAAATTACACCAGGAGATTTCCAATCTAAAAATATTATTTTGGATGATGTAACACATTTTTATCGCTAATATATTAAAAATGGTTTCATTTTAAATTTCAATTGCATCATAAAAAGTAATTTTTGTGTGTTTATTCTTTAAGCCATAATTTTATATTGTGTGATGTAATAGAAGCAAATTTATGTTTTTTTTTTTTTTTTTTTTTTTTTTTGCAATGCAAAACGTTAAGAGAATGATTTCTACAATACATATTAAGGAAATTTCTATGTGAGTTTTACTTAAAATATGAATTGGAAGACAGATAAGAGGAATTTCTTTTTGTTAATAATAAATATTTATGCAAGCTCTGAGAAAACACACTTATAATTTTCTTTTCTATGTCTTGCTTATTAAAAAAAAATAAAGCATAATCTTTTCAATGAAATATTAACAGAAATTTATGTAATACATAAAATCGTTCTGCATTTAAAATGCATGAATTTCTTCTACTTTTTTAAATATTATAATCTAGAAATTGCTTTTTTATATATATATCGCTTTTTACTTTATATACTTACTAAAAATAATGTTTTATTCATTAATGTAAAGGTATATGTATGTGTTAAGAAAAAAAATATACGAATGAACTTAAAGTACACATATTTCTTTTAAATATTTATTCACAGTGAATACGGTTTTGTAAGAAAATCAAAGTTTATAGCTTAATTTTTTATTTAAAAAATTATTACTTGAAAAAGAGTTTTAGAATTAATTTTTATTTAAATAATATAACAATGATAATAATGTAAACAACATTACTATATATGTATTGCTATGCATTCATATAAATCTTTTGAAAGTGTCTTCTGTTAGATGTTTTTTTAGAATTTTAAACAGTTGTAGAATAATACTTTTAACTTAATTTGTTTGTATATCTTATTTTCTAACCCGTGAATTTAATTAAAAATAAACAAATACTTCAAAAATTATTAACAATATCAAAAATTTATTTTTAGAATTACTACATACTGGTGACAGGAATCAAGTCTCATAAATATTTGCCCACAACAAACCTTTTTACCTTTTTCCAACTCAAGACTTTTGATACGGCAAATGCTTATGGGCCAAATATTAGAAATTGTTAAGTGTTTTTCTTAATGAAGCATAATTTTGTTTAAATTATATTGTACTCATTCATTGGATATATAATACTTGTAATTAATTTTTGAAGTCATGTTTTTCTATTAATTATTTTTTTATTTAGCAAACATATAGTATAGTTTTTAATGAATATATATAACAAACTCTTCTTTCTTTTCAATCGATTTTCTTTCAGAATTAAAATTTCACAGAGAGCTGGCATCATTAGTTAAGTATAACAATTTCCTCTGTATTTTTTTAAACCTGTTGTAGCAGAATAGACTGAGAAAAAAAAGAACCTAGAGAAGTCGTAGTCTTTAATCTGGCAATGTATTGATATTTATACTTCTTAATTTTTATGTTTGTGAATATGTTTCTCTGAAATATTTTAATTTGAATAATTAAGTATTTTTGTGTGCTCAATCCGATGTCTCGGTGTTGACTTGTTAATTTTTGCAGCTTTAAGTAATTAAATCAAAAAGATAATTTGTTTTTCTCAGTCAACCACCAAAAGTCCTTAAGCTTCTTTTTGTAAGTGATGTTCTTTGGTGAAAATCAGAATAGAACTCGTTAGAAAGTGCCTTTTGAGCTATTGTTGTGTTACTAAAGTAATAAAAATGTTTGTTTCATTATATATATGTAGGAAGTAGCACAAAATTGGTTTTGAATTTTCCATAAATTTCGAGAGAGATTGTTAGGAAAGCGACACCAAACAAAAAAATCGAATCGACAGGATTTCAATGTCCAAATAAAGAATTCGGTGCATTGATGTCAAACGGATACGGTCCCTAAACTCGATATCACTTTTCAATCCTAGACCAACTGTGGACACGTAAGGTCGACGTCCTCTTAGCGGTTTTATTTTGGTAAACAAAGCATACCCCTTCTTTAGGATTAAAGATGTTTGGCGTCCCCACCTCACAGGTGAAGCTTGCTCTCTATTCGAACTGTCTTTTATTTCTCTTTCTGTAAATAATTAAAAATTTTAAATAATCTCTTTCATTTCCCTTATCTTAATAAATTAATTGTTCGTTTAACTTGGTTATAATGTTTCCTTTCATCCGAAATTTCACATATACCCCTAGACACCATCCCACAAATTGGGGACTTCAGTAGCGATTTAAACTTGTTTCTTTGCATTAGGCATTTGCCTAGGAGTATCATTTTTTTAAATTTTCGCTTTAAGACTACACATTACCCTAAAAATTTCATTTTTATGGAATTTTTTTTGGCATTTTCTAGTGACCCATATCATTGAGAAGCTTGCCACAAAATTTTAGATATGTTAGCAAATTAGTTTTTAAGATAATTGAAGTTTTATGAGCTATTGTTTTGGTTTCGGTTATATTTTAAAGCCTTTTCCACTCTTAAATTGATTTAATTAAAAATATTTTTGTGATTTTAGTTTGAAATGACTATTAACTCCAATTTTCATTACTAAAATCATTTCTGCTTGATTGTATTTTGAGTTTTTTGAAATCTCATAATTAATTAATTAAGATTAATTTGGTGGCAAATTTTTGCTTTAAAATAGTTTGTATAACTTAAAAGCGTTATCATTAATTTTTTCCTGTAGAGAAAGTACCATGATAAATGCGTTCTCAGGTTGCTGTGAGGAACAATATTTCGAAGAGGTGGAATACTGCTGAAAATGATATATCTAAAAATCAGTCCTCTGATGAATCTGCAATTAGACATCCAAATACAAGTATTCTAAATTCAAATGTTGCAGATAAAGCTGAATATTTCCTTGATGTATCAAACTACATTATACTATACATATTATAGTACTATATTTTAGTATTTCAAAGTCATACGACAAGAGCTAAAACTTCCTAAACTGCCCCAATTTAAAAGTGAAAAAAAATTACATTTTATGTGCAAACCTGACTATTTTTAGCTTAAGTTACTATCATTATTATTTTGTACATAAATGCTTTGTGTTTCGAAATCTTTCTGAAAATATTACTTTAAGATAAAGCTGAATAAACTGACATCTTAACATATGCCATCAATATTATGCAAAAATATATTTTGAATTAAACATATTATTTTCAAACATATTTAGTTAAAATAGTGTTTTGATGCAGAACATACATTGGAAAATAACATATTAAAAAATTAGAGCTTTACAGGCATTATAAGCTCTTGTTTTATGTCTTTACAAACTTTAAACGAGTTTTTCTTAGACTCAATTTGGAGGTATACGTGTTTTCTAATCCCTAAAGCTTTTTCCTATTCAAGATAGTCTTTAATCTTTTTGTATATACTCCCAAACATATGTTCTATAAAAGTTAGTATGGATGTAGGGCTGAGATGTCTAGTTATTTTTTTAAAAAAATGCTTAACTTGATATTTTAAAAATTTTCGTGTTTCTTCCAGGTTTTTCTAGAAAAATAATTATTAAAAATCAACAAGGGAATAGATTTTAAAATCCATACTAACTTTTATTTGCAATAACCTAAGAAACATAAATAACTTAAAATAACTAAAAAATTTTAAAAATTGAGTATTTTATAACAGTTTGTGTGAAAAAACTTCAAAAATTCCTAATTTTTTAAAATTGTAAAATAATGGCTGGTCAAACTGACTTTTCACTTACAGAATCAGCTTAATAATATAATCTAAATACAAAATATTGATTATTTTTACTGTAGCTGTAACCAAAACAATTTTTGAAAAAGGGTACCGTGTAGCCTTAATAACATTAAAATTTTAATTGAGAGCATTTTTTTTTCTTTGTGTTCACTTTTCAACGGTTTTCATAACGTCGTGACCTTACCCATTCGTCGGTGACGATGACAACTCGCATTCTAATGTATTTTTTGAGTTTGTTTTAGAAAATCAGTCCGCCATCCATCCAGAAATGCGTTGTGATACATACCATCATTCGGAACGTCTCTAACCATCGAAAATCAGCGAATCGCCAGGTCAGTGATACACAATTTGACTATAACGACTGAAGAAATATTTGTAATATACGAAATGACCGTCTATCAATCTTTTTTTTTAATTTGTTCTTTCCTGTTATTAATAACTAAGAATCGACAATATTTTATTTACTTCTCGTATAAATTAATCCTTGTTGCTCTGTTATATAAGAATATTTTATTTAATCCAGTAATAATTTTGACTAATCGAATGATTTAGTTGCATATGAATGATATGTGAACATAATGTTTCTCTTACTTGATCTTCTCAATAGTGGAAAATGTTTAAATGCATGTGTTTTCTTTTGTTATTTTTGATTCGTTGAAAATAAAGAAAGAACACGATTATCATCACTGCTGAGATTGAATCTGGATTCGTCACTGAAGAGGACTTGGTTCCATTCCACTGCAGTCTAGTTTCATCATGCGGGGCACTACTCCAAACGGAGGTGTCGATGGGTGGGCGTCAAGGGCAGCACATATAAAGGGCACCGCGATCCCAAATGTCCTTCAGTCAGGCGTCTTCGTTTGGTTTCAGAAGACACAGGGGCCCCTAGTGAAAGTGCTACTTGTGCTTGGATGGCGGTTGATTAAGCAGTTGGCAGTAAGAGTGCATTTCTTACGATGTGGCGGTCTTCTGGACGACTGGTCTGTCGAGGGAGACCTGAGCTTTGTCTTCATGTAAATGACATCCCTACGATCCATTGGTTCCAACACCTCCTCACAACACAATCAGAGCTGCCTAATTGACGAGCAATTTGCCTAGCTGACCACCCAGCTTCCATCATGCCGATGGTTCTCCCCCGCTCAAACTGCTGCAGCTGTTCATATTGTCTTCGAAAACGGTGTAATGGCATGTCTATTTCAGCTCTTCCATTGTAAACGATTCGGCACACTCGAACAAGCTTTGGTTACCTGTTTTAAACTCCACGAAGAATGATGTAATACTCCCCCTAACGGCTATACATAATGCGCAATCATGCTGTATTTCTAATCATTTGCATACCTCCCCGACATGTACGTCCATGCCAAGTTCCGTTCCGATCCCGCAATTATTTCTTAGTGCGCTAGTTTTTATTTCTATGAGTGTATATTATAAAAAGGAGTTACTCGAAACTTTTATTTCTTAATAATCATTAAACAGTCAATATTTTCTTAATGTGTGGTTTTTGAATTCGTAGTTATTTTTTACGAAGTCATCTATTTTAGGATTAATTCTGGAAAATTCTTACAAATTTAGATTGTTTTAGGCATGTATCAGTTAATTTTAAGTGATATTTCGAATTTATTATGTTCATAATAGAAAATATTTCTTCATAAACGTGTTGAACCAAACCTACAACAATATCGCACAGTCAAATCGAGTAAATTTGGAAAATTGCTTGTCGGTACAACTTTCCGAAATTCCATATGTCAGATATTTTCCAGTTGACATAAGTTCTTTAAATTTCCTTATCATTGTAGTATGGTGCTGACGGTCAATAATTTCGATTTGGATTTTAGGTGAGTAACAATTAACGTCTTGCAGAGAAATTACGAAAAATGATCTATGAAAAATATCTTGCACTGAATATATCCTGCAAAACACATATTAACTTTCTAAATCTATTTTGGCTCGTGGTAATAATAACTTTGGAAAATAGCTCCTGCATTAAAGTGAAATAAGTTAATCTTTCCTCAAAGTCAAGGGGAAAAAAGCAAGTATTTATTCGTCAGAGAAGATATCTGATCAATTATGGAAGGAAAAGTAAAATATATTTAAATTACTTTAATGTCCCATAGAAGCCAATCTTCATTTTTGTGTAGCAAACCCTCACTGTGTATTTCATTGTTTTTTTTTCTCCAAAACCATTAAAACATTTTCCATCAAACTACAAAATCATGCAAGTGTGTTTCCTTTAGAAATCCAACACACACAATAATGAAAGACTTTTTTCTTCACAAAAATTTTTTCTAAAGTAAGGCAATTAAGTATATTTAGAAAAAAAATTGATTTTTTTGTGACAACCGCATTTTAGTAATACTGTACAACATTGGAACTTATTGTTATCTTGTCCAAAATTTTTGATTTTTCAATAAGTTTTCGCGTGCCACCGTTATAGCTCTTCCGTACACACTGTGGCACGCTTGATATGGGTTGGCCACCCCTTCTCTATACATTAAACTTAAGTCTTTTGTTTTCCAAAAACTTTGGTTAGATCAGTGAAATGTAAGTGTATATAATCAATTTGGAGGTATTGTAAATTCTAAGTAGTACTTTTTTTGTGCTGCATCCAAAACTTTTTCTAAGGTTGAAAAAAAAAAAAAAAACTTGCAACGAGTTATATGGCTAGACTTCTCACTTCAAACTAATGTAATTTTTTTTATCTATTTAAAAATGTTCATGTACCAGAAAAGGTGTAATATGTTAACGTCAAACTATACGGTGCTGAGAAACATTATCGGAGTGAATTGCTGTTTGTTCGACAACATTATAGAATAAATTTCCTTTTTTTCCGGTTCCTTTCAAAGCAGGACCTCAAAGATTTATTGATCCAAAATACCACATCTGACTATATTTTCAGCTTAACTGGGGTGTTTGGATATATCAGAGAAGTAATTTTTAATTGGGCCGGCTGGTGGACATGGTAGGTTTGTCGCTAGTCTTCTGAACCCAAGGTTGCAGGTTCAAACTTTTCCCAAATCGATGGATTTTCATGATGCAAAAAATTGACAGCGACTATGTCGTATAATTATAAGGGCATGTAAGAGATATCTAGAGTGTCTGTTTGGAGTGGAAACTCTCAGCTAAATTATATTGTGGAACATGTTTGCATCGTCAGAGCTCAGGTGCCTCCCTCTCGGGAGGAAGCTTGGCTTCAAAATTGCTAGCGGCGATTGGCATCCACCAATATGGCACCACACTAAAAAGAGATAGCTTCTGGGGAATATACTAGGTCTGCAATCTTTCAACACCAAACCGCAGCCCATTAGAATTTTTTTAAAAAAATGTTTAATTGGAACAAGAGCATTCACCTTCCCCTCATAAACTATTTATTTAATTAATAAATTCAACTGAATTATGTTTATTATTTTAATTTGTTGAGGCTACGACATCATTATCCCTTCAGATTGAGACCAATATCTGTTTGGTTCTTTACAATCTTGGAAAAAAAGAAATGTTATATTATATTTAACACTCAAACTCAAAAGAAGAACTCAAAAATTCCAACCTTAATAAACTAGGGCTTAAGCAGTATCTTACTGATCCTCAGTGACATAGAATGAAATCTGTCGTAATGTTTTGTTTCATACCTGACCCTGATTGCCTGCGTAAACATCTAGGCAACATCAACATAGTTCTTGACCCTTTTCTGTACTGTGACCTCGACGAAGATATTGACTTGCTTGGCCTCTATAGGTGCTCTGCACTACCTCGGACATCAATCAAAAACAGCTACGGGATAGCTCGTTGTCATTTAAAAATTTTTCTTTATGTGTTTTGATACTCAATTGACTTTTAATTTGAAATTGGAAATGAAAAGAATGATATATTTAAATAGTACACATAAAGTGCATGTCACTGTGTTTCAAAAAGTATGCATTATTATTTTCATCGAAAAATTTGGATTGTTTTTTCAACTAAATTAAATGCGTAATATATGTGAAATATAATTACTCAGATATAATATCACTCATTAAACATTTAAGAAAGATATGAAATTGGTTCTTATAATTAGGATTATATTGTGTAAACGTGTTTTCATATTTTATTTTATGCATTTAAGTCTAGAAATTCTAATTAATCACTTAAGTGTCTCATTTTATTCAGTGCTCCAATTTAATTTGAATTATTGAAAATTCAAATCACTGAAGTAAATCCTTTTACAGTAAAACTCTCTCTTGTAAATGATGTAATTTTAAGCTGGAAACAAAAATGATAAATGGCCAAAAACATACTTTACATTAGATTATTTTTTTAAACTCCAAAATGCACTTCATTATTAATTCTGTAATATCTGAGTTTTGGTTTTCTTACTAAGAATTCTAATAATGATAATTAGTCACACAACAATTATAACATTCTTAGTGTTGCATCCTAAATCAAGGATAAGGGATTGCTTGTAGTCAAATAATAAATTGCTGCAATTATAGAAAACATTTAAATAGTTTGCCCCTACACCGTAAAATGTGAAGTACTCATCAATCAAAATGACTTTGATAGCTCGAATTCATCTTCATCAACTATATGTGTATTTCACGTACCCTCATGTACTTTTCTTCTTCTTTTTATGAAAAACACCCTTTCTCAATAATTAATACGTGCAATATTTTTTAAAATTCTGTATATTTTCTTAAAATAAATACTATATTTATAAAAGTGATTGAAATGTATCAACAGATTTTTGCGATAATTTTAAAAATCTCTTTATGCTTTTGAAATCCTTTAACATGAATTGCATTTTTTTTTTCCTTTATAATTTTTAAATCAAAGTTTCTACTTCTATTCTTTAACTGTATGCATTGTTATGAAGTGGCCCAAATGGTTGCTCAAAAAACATAAATTGTAAAAATATTATAATGACTATATTATAATAACTTATTGCAAAGTTAAACAATGCAACTTCAAATTAATAAAACACATGAAACTGAAGTTTAGGTACAAACTAAAAATCTATAATCTTTAAAAAAATTAATAATATCAATAATTAATGCAATTATAATTATTTTCTCCATGATCAAATACACGGTATCGCATAGAAAACTCCATTTTTTGCGAAACTAATGGTTCAACACTAAACCAAATTTCTTCAATAGTTACAGTTACAGGTTTTGTAGTAAATGGAGTAAAAGATGCTTTTATCTCCTTAAAAGACTGTTTATTTAATGGCTACCTTAAATATGGAAACAAAAAACGCGATGATTCTCCCCCTCTCAAACTGTGACAGCTACTGATATTGTCTTCGAAAACGGCGTAATGGCATTCTACCTCAGCTTCTGCTTTCTAAGCGATCCAGCACACTCAAACAATCTTTGGTTACCTGTTTTATACTCCACGGAGAACGATGTTAAACCCCCTCTACCGCGGCTATACGTAATGCGCAATCACGCTGCATTTCTAATCATGTGCATATGTCACCGACATGTCCCTTATGCCAAGTTTCGTTACGATCCCGAAATTATTTCTTGGTGAGTTAAATTTTTTGTCCATGAGTATATATATATATATGTCGTATTTGTTCGAATCTAATCCGAACTATCTTTCCAGTGCTAATACTATTGAAAATCAGGTGTATCGTACAATCGAAGGCAAAGCATTGGCAGGGTGGGAAGGGAGTAATTGAAGTTTCACCACGTACAAAAAGAAATTTATACCTATGTATTCTCGCCTTTTGCAGCGACGTCTTATCTCATTTCGCAGTTTATCTCCAGCATTTAGTCTATCCAAAACATCGTTGTCTGCGTATTTTTTTTGTGTACGTTTCCTGTTCATCACTTAAACATCAAAGATATCGGTAATAGCCTCAAGACGAGTTCATAACTGAAACAGTGTAGTGGCTGAACTGAAAATTTTACACCGATGAAACAAATATAAGACGATGCCGTAAGCTAAACGATACTTGGCCGTTGGGTTGTGCAGTTGGTTTGTCGCTGACCTTGTACGAATAAGGTGGCGGGTTCGTCCCCGGCCCAAGTCGGTAGATTTTCAAGATGCAGAGACTCGTCAGCGTCCATGTAATATGATTATACGGCATGATATAGACCCCTAGATTTTTTCTGTTTTTCTTGGGTGCTCTCAACAAATTTAAATTCATTAAACGTATTCACATAGTCATAACTGAGGTGCCTCCTTCTAGGATGGAAATTGGGCGATAAAATTACTTGCGGTGATTGATATTTCATCTATATGGCGCCACACTAAGAAGAGCTCCTGGGGAATGTAGTAGGTTTACAATGGTGCAACACGAATCCAAAACCCCATTAGAAAAAAAAATAATTTTTGATTGTAGATGTTCAACATTTTTAACATTATTTTCACGATCTTCTATAGTACATTCTTTTTAAAAAATGTTGCATAACAAATGTATTGGATGGTATGGAAGTCGACACCGTGAGGAAAAATCGCGGCACAGGCACCAATAGCGAAGTCAGCTGTGACAATGGGAGTGACGAATCCTTTTCGAAGCATGATACTGACGGTTAGAGTAATTAAAGATGCATCTGAGTATTTAATACTGATAAAATAAATCAATTATTTCTCATTAACTTATTATTTCTCATTAAAATTGTTTTAAAAAATTATCAAGTATTGGATATTGATGAATCATTCACAATTTTTCTCTATATTTTCTCAAAAACGTAAAGAGAATTGTGGATGCAGCTTAGAATCGATGGCAACTTTTTTTCACAAAAACAGTTTTAGGTTTGGGTTGCGCTTTAGAATCGATGGAGGTATAGAGTCGAGTAAAAAAAGTATATATATGTATATATATATATATATATACCTTTATATTAAGAAATATTGTTTTCAAAAAAATCAGACATTATAAATAACTATAAATATTTTACTAAATATTGCTTAAATCAGAAATACCCAATTAATTTTATTAATAGTTATATAAATAAAGCTATTCAAAATAGTTAGGATTAAAATTCTGAGATTGATAATAGTTTATTAGTATAAAATTAAATATTTCATAGTTATAGTTATCTCCATAATCTAATATTAGATAAAATTACTTGTTATTATTTTATTCATATTTACTCTAGTGTTATTAAAGTTATGCTATAATTTGCAACTCTTATTAATTTTTATTTCCATTCTCTTTATACTTTTGTTAAGTGCTACATTTCAGCCCTTCACTTGATTTAAATCATCATTAGGGTACAAAATCTGGCAATAACTTATTTATTGCACTCAGATTTAGCGCGGACCTCTATCTTGTAATGGATTTAGATATTCCTATCCATTAGTTTATATTGGTTTTTGCTCAGTGTTATTTACATAAAGGGGGAAGGTTGGCTGGCCAAAAAACATGTTTAATCCCACTTTTATATAAATTATTTTACATATTAGCTGTCCTAAGTCAGTAATGTTTATAACACTACAGCATCCATTTTATAATTTTTAATCTCGGTTGCTCTTATATCCTTCATTGTGTGATTTTCCTACTGTCTATGTGTTTTTCGAATGTGTTTGTTTTGATGTTATCTCTTGCTTGTAGAGAATAAGCCCATATATATATATATATATATATATAATATATATTAATATTTATTAACTTTCTATTTATTAACAAAACTTAAATCTATGTATAATTTCAAGGCTTTTCTTCTTTTTATTAAGAAAAAAATATATAATTCAAAATATGTTAACGACATTTTTATCCCATTAATACATTCAGATCTTTATATAAGCATCTATATTTTCCAGATATCATCCGTTTTTATCGAACATACGCTACAAATATAAACATTTCACTAAATTAACTTAATGTAAATTTTCAATGACGGATAAGTATGTCATTTAAAAGAAGATATTTTCTTGAATCATATTATTTCATATTTTTTTAATACTTTGGATTAACTATTTAATTTCTACCTAACATGAAACACTGACAGATATGATTAAATAATTTTCTTTAATCTAACCGCTACATGTATCCTTTATTTTATATATTTCAATTAAATCACATATTCCTTATCTATCATACTTAGAAGCCATGACAAGTACGAAATAAAGAAAAAAACAAAACTGTAAGAAGAAAAAAACAGTCTATAATTACATCTGTACGATATTGAAATAATACACATGAATGAGTCAAATGAAATTCAAGTCTTGGAATCAGATGTTTAAATTTTCAGAACTAATTTGGCACAAAAAAAGACGAACGAATTCCGTATAATTTTGGCTATAATCAGCATGGTGGAAAGGAAGGAAAAAAATCATTATTACAGAAACTAACAAGGCATTAAAATTAATAATGCCTTGTTAGTTTCTGAAACCTTCGCATAGATTTTCGTAAAAATAGAATCATTTGAAAAATAATAAAGTGCCTTTTTACTATATATTCATCAAATTGTCTATTTTACCTATCTTGAAAGGAAATCTTCATTATTTTAGGGTTGTTCAGGAGAAGTTGAATGTAGTTATTCTAATCAGGATTTTCTTTCTTTTTTTTTTGCACTAAAATTTGCATCAAAATTTCTTATTAAAACATACATAAAAAGTTTTAGAAAACGAATAGTCTTTTTTTTTTGTTTCGGAAAATCCTCTTGCCATTGTTATTACAAGAATCATAAGAAATATTTAATTATTAGAAATAGTTAATCATTTAGTAGTTTCTCTTAGAAGAATTATGAAGAAAAGAATTGGTTGAAAAATGTTATCTTTAAATGTTGAATTGATCTTTTGCTAATAGAGTAAATTATGGTTTTTAACAATATACTTTATTCTATAAAACAATAAAATACACCATTATATAAATATTCATTAAAATGGGCTTTGCCTCACTTTAAAAAGTTTCTCCTAAGCTCTGAGTTATTTATGCTTATAGAACAAAATATCGTGTTTACTCAAAATGTTAATTTTATTTGATTGTAGTAAAAGTATAGAGAAACAGTGCGGATTAAGATTAGTTTATGACAAGTAGAATATATTGAACTAAACTGACAGTATCATTTAATTTTTCTTACACATAGTTATTAAATATATTAATAAATAAATTCAAATTTTGCTGTAATAAGTAACTCCCTATTAACTGAATATAAATTAGTTTCTCAAATTACTTACATTAGGATTAAAATTACTCACTACTAACTTTTAAGGTATCCGACTACTTTCGGAACCATGATTTTAAAAAAAGCGCATAAATGGATAATTTTTCAGATATTTAGTATCATTTGGATTAGAATACAAGTAAAAAATTGTTTTAAGGACATTTTGACAAAAAAATATTTAAATACAGTATTTTGGCAAAGAATTAACTTAAAATAACCATTTTCCAAATGTTCTCCTTTTGTAAAAAATGCTTCTATTGTATTAATATTTTGCCTGTATATAGCTCAGATCTCTGTACAGAGGATCAACAATGAGTTTTGAAAAATTCAAATTATTTTCAGAGTTACAGCCATTTGAAGAAATGATTATCGGCGTATTTTCTTAAAATTTCTCCCTTCTGTTTTCGAAAAAACATGTATAAACCGACTTCCAAGTTATGCATTTCAAAAATTGTAGTTGATCCTCTGTAGAGAGGTCTGAGCTGAATACAGGCAAAATATTGACACAATAGAAGCATTTTTTACAAAAGGAGAACATTTGGAATAAAGGTTATTCTAAGTTAATTTTTTGCCAATATATTTTATTTAAATAATTTTTTGTCATAATGTCCTTAAAACAATTGTATATATGTATTCTAATCTAAGTGACACTAAATATCATACATATTATTCATTTACGCGCTTTTGCAAAATCTCGGTTCCGAACGTAGTCGAATACCTTAAATTTCGCATGTTAACATTTACTTATTAATTAGCTTTTACATCATAACATTGATAGCCAGATAATAATATTTATCAACCCACAGATTTAATTTTGTTATTGTTTTTGGAAATTGTTCTATTTTTAGCTGTAGAATATTAAAGAGTTAACAACGAATGTTTATTAAAAAGCAATATCGTTTTATGCAATTTATTGTTATCAATTTTTAAACTTGCTCTGAAATAATCTATTTATTTATAACATCACACACTCACACATATGACTGTAATGGATTAACCAATGCCCTCTAGAAGACTTGGGGGAATTCTCCGAGTGTAATCCATATCATGGGACTAAGCGCAGATTAGCTGTTTTGTAATAGTCACAGAATGCGATACCTGCTCTTTTAGTATTTTTTTTTCTGTGCTGTTATGCCTGTAAATAAATATAAATGTACTCTAGCTAGAAATGTCATTCTTGCTACATACATAGTTATAAAACTGGATAGTTAGCAGTTCGTATTTAATATTTTATACTTAAATAGATGAAAATAGTGTTCATAATTTTTAGATCCTCTGTGTTTAGATTAATTCTTTGTGTTTCAAAATTCTTCAAAATGAAAATGAGGTGCCTAATGGTTAGTTTTTTTATTAACATGATTTTTAACATGACAGTAGAGCGTCATGTACTTCAATAGTAATTCCAAAATGACGTCAGTTAACAGTTTTTATAGGAGTGGTTGATAAAAAAGTATTTCAAAGTATATTGTAATGGTTTTCGGAAAATTATCCAAAATATATACCTATAAAAATGATATATTTTATATATACTCATTGTATTTTATGTAGAGAGCATATTTATATGAATTTAAAGAAAATCAGGATTAATACGGATTGATGTAGGTCTGTGAAAATGAAGATATGCGGTATATTTTTCAATGATAGTGATTGATTTAATGTCAGAGCTGTCAATTTTATTAAAGACAAATAATATAAAAAAACTGTTTAAGTCAATTCTTACTTAGATCAAAGAAAAATTTTAATTTTAGCTTCTTTTTATTAAATAGTTACAATTAATATAAATGCGTATATACATATGATAAAATCACAACATTAAGGCAGTGCTTCTCAAAGTTTTAATATTGGCGACCCAATACTCAATCATTATTTTCATCGCGCCCCCCTCATACAATAACAATGCATTGAATTCAATAATATGCTATAATTCGACGCTAAAACTACGATACTACCTTAACCTTTTAAGTGCCACCGGCGTATATAAATTTCTAGCTCACTCAAAGCGTTAATTTCCCCGGACGTATATATACGTCTTTCCGAAGTACGATCTTTCCTCTGCGCTGCATCCATAAAATTATTCCGAAGGCTTTGGAATGCAATAAAAGGATATTGACAATGTTTAAGAAGAATTTACTTATTTCAGAATATTTGTGCTTCTTTATTTCTCTCCCCCCTTCAATACATCACATAAATGCGCCTACGAGGTAAATGGTTGGCATTGGGAAGTGAATGACGTTACTTTTAATTGGCAGTTAAGGGATCTCAATTATAAACCTTACAAATTATAAAGATAAGTGTTGATTTTTGTATATAATTTTTTATGTATGACAATCCTATGGGGCCACTGGTAATTATTAAACTTGTTCTTAACTTAGTAATGTTAAATTAATTATAAAATACATTATGTAACACTGATACATTTATAAGTATAATATATCAGTGTAAATGTGTATTTTAACATTTATTATGTCAGAATTTATTTTGTTTGTATACTTTCAGTAATTTAATAATTTTTTAAAATAATTTTTTGATTTTGACTTTTCAATATGCTCGCGCCCCCCTCGTAGAGTCGTCACGCCCCCAAGGGGGACGCGCCCCACAGTTTGAGAAACACTGCATTAAGGGGTATTTAATTTTATTAATTATCATTAAATTACGGTACTGATATCCAAAAAAATCATGTATATAAAATTTCAGGTCAATGGAGCACTTTAAAATGTATATTAGTAGCGATTGAAAATTCCATGTAGATAAATAAATAAATATATAGAGAATGTGAGCTAATAGTAGGAATTGAAAAATGGTAGCATTTCTCCTGATCGTTTGTCCAATAGTAGGTATTTTACTCGCAGCTCTGAGATCTGCATTCCTCATAAGCCAGGGAGAGTTAAGAATTTGCCTGACATTAAAACTTTGAGCACTTTCTAAAAATTAATATGAATCTTTGTTGCATCTCCCCAAACATGGGAAATGTAAGTCAGGACTGGTCTTAGGATTATAGAGAAGTTTCTAATACTTAATTTTATTTATTGAAAAATTAATGAGTACAAATTATGCGTGACTTCTTTACATTTTTCTCTAGTAAAAGTTACATTTTATTTAAAAGTGAGAGTTTTAGCAAGGATAATTCCATAGTATTTAGCTTGATTAAACCAGAGGATTCTTTTCACTTGGATGTAGATGTGCGTTTTCGTATATAGCGAAAAAATTGGCTTCTGTTTTTGAGGTGCTGATGGCTAATTTCCACTTAGTAAAACCTTAGTCAATCTGTGTTAGGTATCGTATGATCCAATATAAGGTGAAGGCTGTTTCTTTGTGTTGACAAAGTATCACTGTGTCGTTAGAATACATGTGAATTTCAGTGTTGTTAGTTTTAGGAATGCCAATGGCATAGGGGTTGAAGAGCGTGGGAGATTGAAGTGACTCTTGTGGAACCCCAGCAAAAATGTTCTAGTATTTTAGAGGTTATTATTAATTTTGACAGAAAAGGTTCTGTCGGAATAAAAGGAATTAATCAAGATAAATAATGGAGTTGGCCCTTTGCAACGAATTAGTTTATAGATATGATTTGAGTGCCACAAGCAGTCGAATGCTTTTTGTATCTCTATAAATACTGTAAGGCGTACGTTTTCTTTTGGTTGCTAGATTTAACAAACTCTACTATTCTGAGTAGCTGATGAATGGTGGAGAGCTGTGGCCAAAATCCGTAATTAAAATTTGGTTTTGATAAAGATGGTCATTTAACTTATTAAAGAAGATTTTTTCCGCGAGTTTACCGAGAACTAATAGTAGAGAGATTGGCCTGTAGTCTTCGGCAAGGGTAAGGTCCTTACCGGGGTTTAAAATAGGATGTCTGTAACTATATCAAATGGCTTTAAATTATAAATGTTTACCATTTAGTCAATATTTATTTAGTTTTTGAGACAATCTTACAAATAAAATTTTGTTTAAAAACTAACAATTTAGTTAAAACCTTACTTAACTGTCCATATACTTTATTATTTGTCATGTAAATATATATCACTAATGAATAATTGTTCCAATTTTATTCAGTTCTTCAAAATGCATAAAATAAAAAGTATTTATTGTATTCTTAGCACATTACTTATTTTGATTTACATCTAAACAAATATCACCATTCAAAATTAGTCATATTTAATATAATATTGTGCGCAACATAGGTATATTTGTTCCTACTGCAAATAAATTACTAATTAAATGTAACCATCATAATACTTAGAATTTTTGGAGTTGTCTTTCAAGATACATTTTAATACTTAATATTTTCATGGAACATCAGATTTGCGTTATTCAAAGCTTGTATTTTTAAACTATGTAATAAACTTAATTATTTTTTCAACTGTCCATACTTCTCGGCTGCGTAGTTTAATAGTCTGAAAAATATGTACGCCAAAATGTAAATTCCTGCGTCATTGAGATGATGCTAAGCATACCGGATAATTCAATTGTATCTAAAATCCCTGTATTCTGAGAACAATATTGAAGAAATATCATAATAATTTTAACATAAATACATAAATATATTTGTGTCGTATTGAACGTTGCATAAAATATAATAAATACATTTAGAAACGAGATACTTTTGGTTTATTCTACGTATTGGGCATATAGTAGTTTTAATAACAGTGCAATATAATTTTCTGTTAATATTTTTTTTAAATTATACGTCAGAATAATATACATAAAAACATTACTTTTTTACGTTTTTTAACATACTTTACAAAAATCCGTTCCCTAAAAATTTAAGAGAGACAGAGAGATAGAGTTGTATTAACGTAAAGCAACATGGGAGTGTTTGGCAATGGTACTCGTAATTGTGTACCTGGGTCAAGTGACGAGGACGACACAAATGAGCTAACAACTCCCTCTCCTAACTAACATACTACTCCCCACCTACAGGATGACACTAAGCCTCGACAAACTTAATGCGCATTGGCCCCCTTTACTGGGTGAGTTTTCAGTCGCACTAGTATATGAACAGACACAATGATCATGATCAACATGTGTAAAAGTTTTAATATATCATACAGAATTTGTATAAATTTATGTAGGTTATTTTAAATTCATAAGATTTTTTAATTAACTTTTTGTAAATTAAACTGTTTGCTATTTTGTTACCTCTATAATCTTAAGGAAAACTTCACTGTTTATTCCTAGAGTAATATTCAGAATTGATAAGAACTTAAGAAAATTTAGTTGATGAAAATTTGAACATATTTTATATTTGAAAGAAAAAAAACAGATTGCTACTGTTGTAGTTGTTACTACTGCCACATGATAGGTAAAGGCCAGATCAAGGTCCACCAAATTCCTCATGGCAAAGGGCTAAGTGATGTTTATCGTTAGGCATGGCTTTGATCACTATACAGGTGACAGAACGATTTAGTTTGGTTTCACCCCAATTTTGAGGAAGAACTTCCCAGACCACACACCTTCGTTGAGGGCCTCCCACCTTTCTTCCCCTTCCACCAAATCCACGAGAGGATTTGAGTCTCGACTGCTATTTAAAATTCCCACATATCACGAAGGCACTATACATTTACATCCATGTCTTCCTCAGGATTTGAATCCAGGGCCAACGGCACAGCAGTCAGCGCCACTAACCACTATACTAGATGGGTGACAGATTGTTATTGTTTCATATAAAGGAGTGAAAGAAGTATAATTTTTTTACAACTGAATTCTAACTTTATAACTCTTTATCTACTGACATTAAATATAATTACCACCCACTTTGAAATTACATAGAATAACCATTTTTACGGGTACTCTTTCAACACTTACGAGGAATATTCTTTTAAATTCACTTTTTCAGGATGCACGGGCAGTATGATGAGAATTTTTGAGGGGAAGGGGTAAAGAGTTTCGTTTACAGCTGACATTTTGAACAGATTGCAAAGATTGTTCTTTTTTTTTTCTGAAAAAAGTAGTAATTGACAAAAGGTAAACGTCTTATTATTTTCTTCGTGTGTAAGTTAAGACGTTCGAAAATTATATCACAATTTATTTTAAATGAACAGTGTATATAATTAATTTTTGAGATGAGTAACCATGACATAGAAGTACCGAAAGTACACTGGAAGTTCAAGCAATAATTTCATTTTATTTTTTCATTCCCGTAGCTTTTTATTGTTTTTTTGTTGTGTTGTGTAGCATCATTACTATCATGTAATGTCTTTTTTTTGGCATTTCTTTTTTGTTTAATTTAATTATTTTACTTTTTTATAGCTTTATTTTAATCCTTTAAAATCATTTTAGAGCTTTGAATTTGAGCTTGTTTATTTCCTCACATAATAAAATGAAATATCTATTCATTATTCAAAAATTAACAACATTTCAATTTCTTTATGTGTAACTCAGATTCAGCAATAATAGGAAGTTTTCTAGGTGTTACTGTTGTTTTCCCTTTTCTTAGAGTGTCTGGAAAAAAGAAACTCAATGTTCAAGATGCTCTGAAAGTAATGATGTACCAACCGATTATTTTTCAGATAAAGAAGTCCCAGCTAATAATCTGCTGGGATTTTATTCCGATTCTGAAGAAAAGGATTAAGAGACTGAACAAAACTCTTGGTGCATTAGTTCACGTTCAGAAAATACAGTATTACCTACCCCAGGATGCAGTGCTTAAAAAACATTCAATTGAAACCTCACTCTAAATGCACAACGTGTATTGCATTTCTGTATATCAATGCAAAGAAAAATTGCATGTTTCAGAAGTGTCAAAGTAAGTGTATGTGTAAAAGCCGTTTTTATGTGTAAAAAAAAGTAAATAAATTGAAAAAATAATAATAATTTTTAAAAAAATATATTTTTTGTTGTAAAATATAAGCGTTCTCTGGTTATTTTAAGAGTTAAAACTGTTTTAAAAAAGTCATTCAGTTTTTCCGTATTTTGAGAATGTCTTAAACCTCCATATACTGACGGTACTTGAAAGTATCAGTTCAATTAATTAGCTCTAAATGATTAAATATATCAAATTTCATTTTTTTAATTTATGTTTATCCCTTAGTTTTTCTCCAATGTAATGATTCAAAAAAATATTGCATAAAAAAATTGCACAAATCATAATGCTGTACATAAAGGGTTAAAAATCTATATTATGTCAAAGTGCTTTATCAACATTTTACTGTAATAAAAATAGTTTGGGTTTTTTCAAGTAACTTCATGTTAAGTTATAACTAATATCATCCCCATTTTTTTAAAAGTATTATATGTAAAATGAGCCCGAAATTCAATAGACAATTCATATTGAAGATATACAGATTTTTAATTCTTGCAATTTGATATTAAGTTCCAAAAGTAAGTTTCGTCATTCTTTTCACGTGAAAAATTTATTGCCATAGAAAAATATATCATGGTCTCTATATCTTGCTCGACTCTTTTTTCGACATATGCATCACTGACATGTGTTCTGTCGTATCATGCGATTACTTTGAAGAAACCACACACACTTTTGTAACCCTCAGTAAAATGCAATGCTAAGGATTCTCCCACAGCTTGCTCCACTTAGAGAAAAAAAAATGTTCTTCATTGGTAATCTGGGATGCATCCATGTCATTGAAGCAAATAGGTGATATATCCTCTCCTTCGAAAACCGCAATAAGTGATATATCCTCTCCTTCGAAAACCGCAATAAGTGATTGAGGGTGATTCCGATTTTTGTACTTTTGTGATCCAGGGCCAGGTTTCTCAGTACCCATTTCTTAGACATTTTTTGATAATCCAATGCATCATACAATCTCTAACTTATGTGCCTTAACTATCAATGGTGTTTCATTCCTGGTTGTGGATGGACGGCCACTTCAACCTCAGCCTTCCTTCACTGAACATGCAGCAACAGGGACCAGACATTTGACGTGACATGATATCTTCTTCATACATGGTCGACAGACGTTCATGATGACAAATGCACTAGTCTAGCGAATCTCAAACTGTGGCGAGCGCCATCTTAGGGGGCATAATAATTCTACTTGGGGGTAGGAGCATATTGAAAAGTCAAAAATGAAAGATTATTGCAGGAAATTATTAATTTACTACAAGAAAATAAAACGACATATACATTATGACATAATGAAAATAAAATACACATATTTATATATCAATATAACAAATATGAAATGTTGGAAGGATAAGTAACATAATACTGATAACTTACTTTAAAATTAATTTAAGTGTAAAGTACACTGGTGTGCAAAACTTAAGCAACAATGTAAAAATTTAGCAGATAGCCATGAAATTGCAGAAAAGGAGGTCTGGAGATCAGTAGAGGGAACACGTAAGTCAGTAGAAACGTTATGCGTATGCAAATATCAGGAACAAAACGTCAGAAGCGATGTGAGCGTACGCAAAACGCGTGATGTCGGCGCGCGTTGCTCAACAGTAGAATGAAATGAAGGACGGAGACGCAATTCACCATATTCTCTGCAAGTGCCAGTGAGTCAGTTCGTGAAATATGGCTAGAAGAAATCATCTGGATGACTTAACACGTGGAAGAATGATCGGAAAGCTGGAGGAGGGGCGTA
>BMAV01016658.1:141811-170845 GCA_019973955.1 Trichonephila inaurata madagascariensis | reverse complement strand
TATATATATATATATATATATATATATATATATATATATATATATATATTGTAAACAATGTGTTTGTATTGTAAAATAAAAAAATGGCTACATAAAATTATTTCAAGTCACTTATTTAATCATAATATACCTGGCAAGCTAAGAATTTGTTCACAATTTAAAACTTCACGAAAAAGTAAGAAAATATGATACAAAAAGTGATGTTTGATAGAAAAAGCGTGCAAGAAAGTTGTATTTTTGTTTTAGAAGCAAAACACATTTTTAATTTAAAGATCACAGGTAGAGGTTGTAATGTACATTCCGAACTTCTGACAACATTATTCTCCATTAATTCATTCTTGCAATAACAATTGTTCAACATACCTCCAGAACATTGTCTAAGGTGACTAAGAGATATTTAAACCTCGACCAATCCCACTGTCTTCACTAAATGTAGTCAGTAGTAATTGTTTTATTTGATTGTCACAGTATGGAGATCGCCTTTATGCGTTAAGCTTACTACTGATAAGACATCCCTTTGGTTTAATATGAGCATGGCTAAAATTGTTGTTGCTGGTACAAAAAAAAACAAGCAATATGAAAAACAATTAAGTCAATTCCTACTTAGATAAAAAAAGATAAATTTTATTTTAGCTATTTTTTATTAAATAGTTACAATTAATATAAATATGTATATACATATGACAGAATCACAACATGAAGTGGTAACTAATTTTTATTAATTATCATTAAAGTATCGTATTGCCATCCAAAACAAACGAGTATATAAAATTTCAGTTCCACTTAATGCTTTAAAACGTGAGAAAAAAAAAAACAGTTTCGAATTTTGACTCAAGTCGTCAAAATGGTCGCTAAGTCTCCAAAAATGATGCCAAAGTGGCTGTATATGTAATTCTTTAAATAATTAGTTTTAATTAATTAATTTTTATTAATTATAATTAAATTATTGTATTGTCATCCAAAATAATCATGTATATAAAATTTCAACTCAATTGAGCGT
The DNA here is from genome assembly GCA_019973955.1 of Trichonephila inaurata madagascariensis. NCBI lineage: Eukaryota > Metazoa > Arthropoda > Arachnida > Araneae > Nephilidae > Trichonephila > Trichonephila inaurata. Next base: position 169,845 of record BMAV01016658.1, on the reverse strand, counting down.
TTTAAAATATATTTTATTAACGATTAAAAATTTCACCAAGATAAATAACATAAATATATAGAGAGTGTGAGGTAATAGTAGAAATTGCAAAAATGACGGTCTTGTGAGCACTTTTTTTAAAAAGTACACTCCTTCATCATCATTTATTCCTTTTATCAGAACTTTTAAACTCTTAACGCATTTTTGGCTCACACAGTATATTTATTATTAAACTACGTCTTATATTTATTCAAAATCTCTCCAGTTATATTCAATAAAGCAGTTTCGTTAAGTTTAATATTTCTCTCTTTTGATTTGAGCTATAAAACGAATGGGTGCTTTCTGTGTTCTATCTAAATTGTTAAGACATTGCAAATATATATTTTGCATTTTAATTAATGAAATGTTCCTATTTGCAAAAATAGAAGTATGCAATAATATTTTGTATTATTTAAATGGAAATCTTAAAATCAAATGGATGTTTTATAGATTGTAAAGCAATTCTATAAGTCCCTAGAAATCTATTTTTAGCTGTTCAACCTATGAATCAGTACTATTTCCGTATATATTATTTATAAATACATAATGATTTCTCCGATTTTAATATATGATGTTTTTCTTATAAAACTACGATTTGCATTGTTCAAGTAAAACTGCAAAAATAAAATCATTTTCAAAAATCGTGATTCCAAATGTCTTTAAATAAAATGAAAATCTAAAATGTATTATTATATATATTAAAAGTGATTGTGAGTTAATGAAAACTTTAGAAGGCAACTTATAAATTCTGTATGTATTTTTTTCTTCATAATTCAATAATGAAGTGAACCTCTCTGTTTTTACCTTGCAAAAAATAAATAAATAAGTGTCATTAGAATTTCCTGAAACATGTTTTGATTAAATTGTAAAAAAAAAAAAAAAAATTGGCAATAAAATATATTATGAGTGTATTTTCAGTTATTTTGAATTTGGTATTAAATCGTTACAATTCGTAAAACCAGTTTTTTAAATAAATGGATATTTATATAAATCATCCTAGATGTCTAGGAAACTTAGAAAGTATTACTATGTGTAGAATGTGTGTTTTCAGTTTAGTCTTCTATTATACTGGCGTAAGAAATTACGAGAATTTGTGGACTTAATCAATTATCTCTAGAACTACTTGACCGATTTTTTTTTTTAATTTTGATATTTACATACATTGATACCATTCAAAATAGATAACCATTCAACAATTGCAATACACACCCAGGATTGTGAGTAACACTTGTTGGAGTTGGAAAGTATGAAACAGCGGTTGCAGAATAAACAAAGGAAATGAGGGTATATGACCCTCTTTTACAGTTATTAAGGCCTCGCAGCGTGATGTCGTAATTGAAAGGCAGTTTATCAGTTCTTGTGGCAATTAGTCCCACTCGTTCAGCAATGCAGTTTACATTTCCAGGATGGTTCTTGGAATGAAGGTTGCGAGTCGCAAATCATCTCCCCAGAGAGTTCCAGACATGCCCTATAGGGTTGAGGACTGGAGACTTGGCGGGGCAATCCATAAGGTGAATATCCTACCTTCTAGAAATTCGTCGACCAGAAGAGCTTTATGCGTCAATACGTTATCGTCGATTAAAATAAACTCGGAGCCACATGCAACCCTGAAAAGGTGAACATAGGGCTCAAAGACCTCATCCCTATACATCACACCAATCACAGAGCCTCTTTCAAAGACAAGGAGAGGTGTATGGCCATCCAACATGATGCCTGCCCAGACCATTAAACCTCCTCCACCATAATTGTCGATTTCACGGACATGGGAGGGTAGATAGAGGTTCTCTGGTTCTCTCCATATGAACGAACAGCAAGAATCGGTGTTTAAGCTGAAACGGGACTCATCGGTGACACATTGATCCGTACTCCAATATGTATGATGTCTGCCCTATGCTAAGCGGACTCTCCTGTTCTTAGACGTGAGCGGGACGTAAACACTAGGTCTTCTGGAAAAGAACCCTTTCCCATGAAGTCTTTTTGAAACAGTCACCCTTGATACATTGGTTCCTGTTTCTGCATACAAGTAACCAGAGAGCTGAGAAGCTGTAGCCTCTCTGTTACGCTTCGCTATAATCGAGAAATGACAATCTTCGCTGGCCATCGTGGCTCTTGAACGACCTTGCCCAAAATTTCTCTGGATGAGGCCAGTATTTTGGAAATGTTTCCATAAGTTACACACGATGCTGGACGTTAAATGGAACTCTCTACAAATCTGGATTTGACATTGGCCTTCTTCTAGCCTCCCTGCAATTCGCCATCTCATTCCATCATATAAACGTTGGTGGTTACTCACTTTTACTAATACAATTTGAATGCAACCAATTGCTTCAAAATAACATCAAGAAATTAGCTAAGGTGTGCTGGCCAATGAAATATGTCTTAACTTGCATTTGCTTATAAAGCCTGTTTTCCTGCTGTCTCAACCTATACACACGTGTAGGCTTACGTATTTGCCGTACAAGATTTGCACTTTTATCTAGAAGCAGTGGTTTTGTATTCATTTCAGTTCTTTTCATACAATTCTATAAAAATATGCACATTCTCTTGATTTATTTCATCAGTGTATATACAATTTTCTTTCGAAACTATATATCACGACATATATTCCGGTGTTCTTGTGAATGTAGTTCAATATTGAAATATTACTATAAATAAGTTTGTGATTGTAAAAAGCACGTTTACATATATGGAATAATTTTTTTTTCAAAAGTTATAAAAACTGTTACAACTGTGAGTTAGTTAAATGGGGATAGTAGCATTAAAATATTAAGAAAATACAAATTCTTATCATTGAAACACTAATATCTCAAAATCAATGCATTTTTTTTTTCTTTTTAATAATATTAAATGAATTATATATTACTCAATATATGGTTTTAACATGTTTAGATCTTTAAAAAAATAAGTATAAACAACTACCTTTAAATGTAAATCATTCAGAAACAAGATTTTGGAAAAAATAAAAATAGAAAAAAGAAAGAAAATGAGGAACGCATATTATTCTGTCATCATATAATTAAAAAAAAAAACTTTGCTTCTTTCCTAAAATATTTTAGAACAAATCAAAAAGGAAAACACAAGACAATTTTGTTTCATTTGTTTTCATATGATATTTATTTTCTTTAAATATTCTGCATTTCGGAAGCAGTTTTTTTTTTAAAGAATTAAATATTACATTATTTGATGTTTTTTTTCTTAATGGTGAAATGTCAATATTTACATAGTAAAGGTTCGACTTTTCTTAAATTTTAAATATTATGTGGAATAAGAAAAAAAAAGTTAATTTACTAGACTTAAAAATAACAGACACCATCGTATTTGTTTTGGAAATATTAAGATGTTGTTATTCCTTTTAAGAAATGAGATAAAAAATAATATTTAAATAAATATTCCCCTTTTAAAATATGTTTTATGAAACTTAAAAATAAAGCCTTTTCCTTAAATATTTTTTGCCTAAGTAAATAGTTGTTCATATACAGGAATTTAATTAAATAGCCTGTATTTGCAAATTCATAATTTTTCATGATATTTTCTTAGATTTATTAAATAGATTATTATTTGTTTTGTTTCTACTAATTTTGAAAGTAATTAATAAATAACGTTCAGAAGTATAAAAATGAGCTCAACATTTATCATAAAAACATATTTAATCGTTGTAGGAATTAGTTAAGTTGCCTTTTTTTTCTTTTTAAATGGAGAAAAGGGACATATACATGCCATAAATACGTACGCAAAACTTGTAATAATCACGCATGATTAAGCACAAATATAAATATAATTATTACTATTCAGCCTCTTTAAATAATATTTTTATTTAAAAAAATAGTCATATCACATACAATGCAATTGAAATGTACTGCATTACAATCAATTTTGTAGCTTACACAATTTAAAAAAGGAATATCTAATACTCTCTTTTGTAGTGGATATGATGTAATTTAGAAAGGAAAAAAAAATAGTAAACTTTATTTGTGCAGTACGGTAAAATACTGTCAAAATATGAATTTAATTGGGTGTAATACATAGTAGAACATTGTGGATCTATATATTTAAAATCATTAACTCCTTTTAAAATTGCATTGGGAACTTAAAACTCAGATCTATTATAAAAAAAATGTTAGACTTCTTTAGAATTATTTCTTTTTAATATTTATGAAGAATATTTTATTTACATGCAATGAATGCTATATAGCTTGAATTTCAAATTATAAGAAATATTATTAACTTGAAGCAAAAAAAAGTTGTGATGTATTCATCCATGGGTGATACCTTATTCCTAAGTTTTCTTCGTGACCTAGAGATGTGGGGTGAATGAAGAACCAGGCATTGCCATGATATTAATATATCTTTATTAAAATCTTAACTTAAATACTAACAATGATAATATTTATATTTTAACTTATAGTGGATCTGAGGTGAGAAAACACACAACACGTATTACCAAATAAGCGCGATCTTAACCACTATATTTAACTTTCCCGTCTATTCCTAATCTCAGTTTATATCACAGTTACTAATATATACTAGAATTATCCTACCGTAATCTCTTGTTTAACCGCAAAATGTTTGTAATATAAAAATGTTTGTAATATAAAAATAAATATGTTTGCTTATCTCGCGTGGATTTGTGTCCATCTTGACTTGATCGTTCTGTCACGGATAGCTTCACACTCAATGACGGCTTTCATCTCTTCCTTCAGTTCACGCACCTAAAAAAGACTAGCATAATCACTTAACAATAGGTCATACGCTTACGTTAAACTTCTGCTATTTAAAATGTTTCTAATTTGCATATTCACGTTTCGTATCTGGATGGAAAGTATTTGCCCTTTTCGGCCCCAAAGGACCCAAGAGGAGTTTTTAGTAGAAAATGCGATGTGAGCCCGTCACAAAGTAATATTTCATAAAAAAAGAGAGAAAACTGTTGGCAAAGATTCGCTAAAATTTAATCGAATTAGTATTCCTCTATTTGGGAAACTTAATAATTAATACGATACAGTGTTACGGTAATTACGTGTGCTATAATTTAAAAATATATTTATTCTTACGAAACTAACAAATATTTAAGATTAGATTTGTTGCCTGAATACACATTTTACTCTCTCCGAGAAATGTGACAACTTTTAAAATATTTATCAGTAATAAAGATAATCAAACAGAATTTGATGTTGCTTTATCCATGCTTTTACCACAACCTTGCCACATAAATACCTGCATTACATGCAGAAAATTGAGAAGTTTTCTAAATATTACTTCAAAATAATACTTTATAACACTAAAGCAATTTTCTAGAGCTGAGTACCGATCTCAAGAAGATTGCTCTAAAAAAAATAGAGTCATAAAATGAGCAAAACCATATAACTAAAACGTGTTGTGGTTGAAATTTGTTTAAAATTCATTTTTCCTGTTTTTAGAACCCATAGAAGAGTCTCAACATTTCAGATCGATATATAAGTTTAAATATTCTTTGATATATATAATTTATTATTATATATTATTTAAAAATATCACTTGGCTTCAGTGTGTGGAGATATATATACATAATTTCACATATTTTACTACATTATATAGAATTTCTTTGACGAAAAGTGGTTATCGAAATAAGAATATTCTGAAAAAAAATATCTAAAAATATTTTAAAAAAAGACCGGTAAAGCAGTCGTTACATTTATAGTCCCAGTAATGTTAAAATCAAAGATAGGCAATACAATGAATGCAAGTTTAAGATTCGTTTGTTACAATGAGTCATCAGACTCCGAACTATAAAATTACTGGTGATTAAATCAACAAAATCATCTAGGTGGAACATAAAATGAGATGAACTAGAAATAAAAAGAAATTCCTCTATTCAAACTTTTAAAAATAATAATTTAAAAAAAAATGTTTTCTTAATTTTTTTACTGAAACTTTTAACAACACTTCACAGAATTACAATGCTCTCTTTTATTAAATTCATATTTAATTTTTTTTCAATTAAAGGATCAAATCAGGTTCTTATGTATGTAATTCAATGAGAAACGTCTGAAGAATAATTACAAAGAAATTTTACAAAAAACAAAAACAATTCTAAAGTTTCAAAAGAAAAATTGGGAATCTAAAGATATTTTTAAAATTATTGTAATTTAAAAGGAAAATTCTTCCTACCACTGGAGATAAATAACTTTCATTGATTAATTTACTATGTGCATTAAAAAACAAAACAAAAAAAATACATAAATACCAGAAGGAAAAAAAAAATATTTTTGTGAAATTGATATTTTAGAGGTCTTAAAGATTCACATGTATTTCATCGGATCTACATGGTGTATAACATTGGGGAATTCATAAAAGTTTAAATACTAAAAAATGTGGTATAAAATACAGCGAACAAGTTAAAAGAAGAAATAACAAATTTAATTTCAAAAATATCAATAGTAAAAATATTTTATTGTTGTAAAAGGTTGCGCATTTTTTCTTTGCTTTTCTATTTATATGTAGAATTATATTTCTCAATGTAATGAATTTTCGCCAAAACAAATTTATATTACTATAGTCTTTGAGTTACTGCTTGGTAATAATGATTCACTGGATGCATTTGGATGCAAATTTTTGTCACTCATAAATCTTGAGAAATATTTATGGATGGTGTAATACTATGTTTGTTTCGTCTTTTTTGTACATAAATATTTCCTCTTCTGTTTTCCAGTTTTGTTTTCTTTCATTTTGGAACACCGACGGCTGGTTCCATTTTGTCATATAATACCATATAACATTTGTCATTCACAATCATACAAATTGTCAGGTATACAGCAGCTGGATGTAGCATGAACTAAAAAATGATTAATTACACTCCAACGTATTTTTTTAAGGGGACATGGTACGATTTACACAAATTTAATAATTTAATGATTTTCATAATTGTTTTGGTTGCCTTCTATGGGTATATATGATGTAAAACAGATTTGGGGCTCAATATTTCTTAAAACGCTAACCATTTAATTTTTTAAGGGAAGAGCTTGAAACTTATGAAATGATTTTAAAAGGCTACTCCTCCTACAAAAATTGACATACAGTTATGAAATTTGATTTACTAGTACGTTTAGGATTCACAGGACCCTTAACAGATATCCGTGCACTCGAAAAAGCAACCTTCTTTAAACCAATGTCACTTAGCAATAAAACAAAACAATAATTTAAAATTTTTACCACATGATAATCATGTATATTTACATTATTTTTCAAAGTTTCAGAGTATTTGAGAAAAAATTAAAAAAAATTATAAATAAATAAAAATTGGACAATTTTTCAAAAATATGAAAATCAGTGTTTTACACCACGACGGATTCTGAAGTACAAAATTGATCAAAATTTACAAAATTAATTTTACTAGATATAAAATGCTCACTTTTGGAATTATATTAACTTTTAAGAAATTTAGAGAAACAAAAATATTTTTTAAATACAATTATAACGAATTTTTTTAAATTTTAAGACAAAAATAAATTAAAATTCAAATAAAAAAAATTCTATTATTATTTTTTTTTTTGAAAAAATTGTTGTATAAGTTATGAAGAGTCCTATTTTGAACACGTGTATAAAATTTCAAATTTATATCATAAATAGTTTCTGAGAAATCCTGTGAGGAAGCTAATTTTTTTTTGTTTTGCGAAAAATGAAGTTAAAGATAAGAAAGAGATAGAATTTTCGTTTAAATTTCACTAATTTCTCAATAACTTCGAAAGTGTTCACAGTATCAACACAATTTTGGTAACAAAATACACAGAAAAATTGTGGCTTTAACATATATTAATTTTTCTTTTTTTTTTTTAATTTGAAGCGTTGCAATTTAAGAATCCTTTGAGCCCTTAAACTATGTATAGTAAAAGTTGGTATGGGTTTTGGGATAACATGATTGGTATTCGTACAATACATGTTTTTATGAATATTTATTGATAATTCGTTACAAAATGTGTAAATTCTAACTTCAATTATTTTTTTAAGAAATAAGTATTGCTTTGATTAGAAAATGCATACCTACTTTTGTTCCCTGTACTATTAGCAAAAAGTGAAACAAATTCCAAATATTTAGCACAATAGATAAAAAAAAACCTTAGCATTTTAAATGAAGACAAATAGTTATTTTATCTTTCTGAGATAATTCAGTTTAAAGTATTGAATTTGAATGTGGATAAAAACAAACGTAAAAGTTATCATACCTCTGCGTGTTTTAAACTTAGAGCTTTCAAATTTTGTTAGCTTGTAGAAAAGTATATAAAATACAATTTAGATTAAAAAAAAAATTAGATATGATTTTTTGACCGATTTTTGTCAATTGAATCGTATTGTGTATTCTTAAAATTATATTTGTAATATGACAAATATACATCGAATAAATCTGTAACACATATGCACCCAAGGTATGAGTTGATAATAGCGGGTTGTGTTATGCTAATCTTCCTATTATCTTCTTTTGAATACATGTGAATCAACAACCTATACATGAAAACGATAAAAAGTCACATTCTTGATATTTCAATTTCAAAAAAAATTATTTTTATTATCCTGGATATGCTTCTCCCATTCACTTACCTGATTTATTCTATCCCTTTCCACTTTTTCTTGAGCAGATTGTATTTTGCTGCATTTTAGTTCCTCTAAATAAGCTATTATTTTGATTTTTTTTTCTTCGCTCATACTATTTAGATGAATTTCACATATAAAATATGTGATTTGAATTCTTAGGAACACTTTAGGCAAAACATTTTGCAATAGCAACTCTTAAATCGTGTATCTTTACATTTTATACAAGAAAACATACTTTGCCTTCATGAAAGGCAAAATTTAAAACCAAACCATTCCTACCTGAAAGGACAAAATGCTTTAGTCCAACAGATTTAGGATGTCCTGGAATCTACTGCTTGACTAAGTAACGTGTTTTAAATAATGCCGTTTATTTGATTGACTAGTTACGTTTTGGAAGAGATAAAATTAGACACTTTTATAAATTGTTTTCAAAAAGAGACATATTAATTGTAAATATCATAATATTAGAAAAACCGTCAATATAACTAAGCACATATAATTATATAAATCATCACAAAAAATAACCAAATGGAGGCAACATAATTATATTTAAAATAAATTAAAATAACGGGAATTGCATTGACATGGGGTAATATAAAGATTTTAAAAAATGTTTCAACTTTTTTTAATCAAAACTTGGGCCCTTACTTTAAAAGAACGATACATTACATTTAATTCGAACTAATGTATATTGCTAACTACTATCTTTCCATTTCTTTTTAAAATCAAACGGATACAGTGTCGGAACAACGCTTCATGTTTTGAGTTTATCCAAGATATCAATCCAATTTTTGGCATCTTCATATGACGTTAAGTGCTACTGAGACAAATCATGTGCCGTCAGTCATTACGAGGGATAATCGGAAATACATTCTTGGTGAATACGGCTGGTAAGGTAAGACTCCCCTATTCAGTGTTTATAAGTAGATTTTAACGGTGCTGGAATATATGGATGGATACCTTGTATTGTAGGAGAAACATTTTTGTTGTGTTTGGAGTATTAGTAGATGAGCTTTTCTTTACTGTTGGCTGAATCTTAACAACTGTGTTTGGTAGCGAGAATCAGTTATATTTTCGTTCAGTTTAAGCAATTCAAAATAGACGACAACATGCTAATCCTATTAAGGTATCCGACTACGTTCGGAACCGTGATTTTGCAAAAGGGTATAAATGGATAATATTTATGATATTTAGTGTCACTTAGATTAGAAAATGTATAGTAAATTGTTTAAGAATAGTATATTACAATAAAAATTATTTAAGTACAATGTTCTGACAAAAAAAAGAACATAGAATGACCCATTTTCAAAATATTCTTCTTTTGTGAGAAATACTTCAATTATAATAATATTTTGCCTGTATTCAGCGAAGAACTCTGTACAGAGCCGCAAATAGAATTTTTGAAATATATAACTTAGAAGTGGGTTTTATCCTTGTTTCTTGACAACAGAGGGGAGACATTTTAAGAAAAAAAAAATGCCGATAGTTATTTCAATTGGCTGTAACTCTGAAAAAAAATGTTATTTTTTCAAAACTCGAGCTAAGCCTCTATACAGAGGTTTCGGCTATATACCGGCAAAATATTATTATAATAGAAGCATTTTGCACAAAAGGAGAACATTTTTCTAAGTTAATTTTTTGCCGAAATAGTGTATTTAAATATTTTTTTGTCAAAATGTCCTTAAAACAATTTTATACATGTATTCTAATCTAAGTGACACTAAATATCATGAAAATTATCCATTTATGCGCTTTTTTAAAATCATGGTTCCCAACGTAGTAGGATACCTTAAACACGTACGATGATTTTATTTCCATGAGTATTCGGCTGTTGAAGCCTGTCGATGTGTTTTCCATGTTTTCCTCTGATTTCGTAGTGGATCCATTTGACCTCACCAGTGACTATGTGAAGCCAAACCCTATTTCGTGCAACGCATTTAAGACATCATTTCCCACGTACAAAACCAGCATTCAGCGTTTCTCGGCTTCAGTTCATATAAAATCAGACTTCCTTGACTTTGAAACAGTTTCAACGTTTTTAAGCGATGTAAAATTACTTTTTGAGGCTTTTTTTTTTAATGTAAAAGTAAGCTTCTCTGTTTAACACGAATTTTCCACCAATAATCCTTCACTACGTTCTCTACCTTTGATATGAAACTCAACATTCTTAAATTTTTGAAATCACTTGCATCAGTTTAACTCTGACAAAGCTGCATTTCCATTTGCTACTAAAAGTAAGTAATGTGCCCCGGCTATAAATGAAAGATTACATGAAAATACCCCTCAAATGGCGTTTATTATGCTCAAAACTTGACACTTTCTTATGAAAAACATTATATAAAACTGATGCAAAATAGATAGTTTAAGGGTATGCTGTTGTCAGGGTCCAACTTTAAGATACGGCGTTTTACATCTCTAAATTTCAACTATAATTTAATGGTTAAATCATCTTTTTTTTTCAAACGGTGTAAACTTATTTGAATTCTATTCAGTGAATTATGATGAAATTAATGGATTATAGTACATGTAATTATTTCCATGATCAGAAAAAATAAACTCATGAAGAAACTAAGTAACCGGAAATATATATATATACATGCCTTCTTAAAAATTAAATATACATACATACATGCATATATATGTATGTGGAAAAAGTCATAGATATCTCGAAAATAATTTTAAGTTCTCTAATGCATAAGTATATAAAATGCATTAGATAGGATAAGTATAATTTTGATTTTCACAAAAGTGTAATTTTTTTACGCGATATTGTGAACAGATGTCAACATACGTGGACCTACAATGAAATTGTTATACTATTCCTAAATATGACATAAAGTATGATTAATTGTCTTCGTATGAGTTAATAAACTAAAATAAATTAGATTTTTCTGCCGAATATAAAGCATCTAAATATTTGAAGAAGTTAGGTACATTTGATACCACTTAGAAAAATATTGTGAAATAAGTACATATATTTTAGAAATAAATCCAGTTTTTTTACTCACCTATATCGAAATAACTTCATAAAAAAAATCATTAAACTTTCTAAGTGAATATTAACGTCGCACTGTTCAGCTACACGAGGGATTCTAGTGACGGACCACGTTATTTGAACCACGGTCAAGTGACGTGGACGGCATCTGAGCTGGCACACCCCTCTCCTTACTACCACACCACACCAACGGGTGGACGTTTCAGCTCTCGACAGATTTAACGTGCATCGCTGCCCTATACGGCGGGTCCTTAGTGGTACTAGGTTCGAACTCATGACATGCCTTCCATGATCCGATACCTTGACCACTGGGCTACAGCAGCCCATTAAACTTTCTAAAAAATAAGTTAAATGATTTTAATGTTATAAAGTAGAGAAGAGAGAGAGAGAGGTGTCAATGTTTTTGTAGACCTCAGAACAAAAAAGGTTATTCAGAGGTGAACTTGCATTGCAATTTTGATTATACTTTTTGAATTAAAAATTTCGGTGTACTATTTATAGCATTTTTTTCACAAATCATATTATTTTGTTTGACATTCTAATATATGGTTACTTATTTATTTCTTGTTTAAGAGAGAATTGTTATGATACTCTCTTCTGTTGGCTTTTGTAAGAAAGCAAAAGTAATCATTTTGAATAAAATCGTCAAATCCTAACGCATTTCATGCACACATTTATGGAAAAATTTAGTATATTGATTTTGGTAATCATTAAAATAGTAAAGTTATTAATAAAATTAAAGATATCGAGTGTCAGAATTCTTTTCTTTTTAAAACTTTCTTTTTAAAAATGAAATATCGTTTCATTAGAAATATATAGAGCTATTACGTGTTTTTAATCTTTTAAATCATCAAGAATATCATCGTTTTGAAATTTTACATGATAGAAAAGAAGAAAAAAAAATATAAATCATTCATCTTAATTCAATTTCCTTTTTAAATGAAAAAAGAAAACTTATTAAAGACAAATTGTTCTTGAAATCTTTGTAATGTTTTCATTTATATTTATCTATTTTTTTATTTTTATTTAAGCATGTTTTTGAAATGAAGGAAATTCATTAATGTTATTTTTATAAATCTTAAGACAATACTTCATGCTACGTATTTAATCTCTTTCAGCATACATTACTAACAAAATACGTGTGTTACGCTGCTTAATGTATATATAAATGTGCGCCTTGAATTGAAAACTTTTTTTCTGTACATGTATATATATACACAAAATATAAAAAATATATGACTTATGACTAAATAAAAATAGTTTAATGAAATATGATTAGAAATATTAGATATGAGTTCATATGACGAATGTATTAAAAAAAATAAAATACCAAAATTCTAAAGAAAAATTAAACATTTATAACATAAAAACTTATGAATTATCCAAGTGCAACGTTGGACTTAGGACAGATAAGTGAGGTTAAACTAGTTTAATGGCGCCAATATTCCCCTAAATGCCACTTGATAAGCCTATCTGAAAGTATCCAACTTCTCAAAAATTTTTAAAAGGTAAGACTTAAAGAATTAAGCTATTCGCAATCAAATTCTGAAATATGTTGTAACATAAGAATATTAAAGTTCTAAAACAGATAAGTGCACAAGATAACTGACCCACCAAACATCGAAGATAATGCACTAATTATTAAAATGGAAATACAAAAATCCCCATAATCTTTAAAATTTGAAAGTTTATGTTAAGAACCCAGTATATTTACTTATGTAATACCACAAAGCACCAACACACAATTATCCCTAATAGTCAAACAACTAAACAGGCAACACATTCTAATTGAAAAATCATCAAATAATCACCCAAGAACATCCCAAAAAAACATCAAATTGAAGAATGGCATAAAATTTCTGAATAATTTTTCATCACTCCTACAACACACAACTCCCACATTACTCACAACTCCTACAATCTACAATCTCGATGTATAAATCTGAGCAATCCAAATCCTCAAATCATAATTTAAATATTTGATATTAGATTCAAACCATAGTGTATGCAAAATGTTTTTTGATTAGTCATGATAAATTTGATTCGTCATGAAGGATTTTTTTTCTTAGTATAGATATGTAAATATTGATCTGTGTGGGTGCCGGAATATAAACTCTCTGGGGTTTATACATATTCTTCACAACTGGCCTTCTAACAAGCTTTGTGGGCCTAATGTTGTGTGGTGGATTTGTACGTGTCTTAAAGTCTTTCGTGGAAACTGTCGCAATGTGCCAATTTTGTGAGTCTAAAAATAGCTTTAAGGATATTTTATGATCTATCAATGTCATCTCTTAAAATTGACGAGATACATTCTGCATGCATTTAAAAATAAATTTCTGACTGGTCTTGAATTCTTCAATGTTATGTGTAGTTATAATATTACTTCTCATCAAGAAATTTAAAATCATGTTTCTAAATATTGATATGTGTAAACAACTATTCCAAACAAATTGGGATCTTTAAAACATTAAAGTTAAATGCATCTTTTTTATCGTAAATATTACTATATAATTGATTATCAATGATATGTAAATCTAAATCTATAAAAATTCAACATTGTTCGAATTAAAATTTGTCTCTATCAGTTTTAGGTAATCCGAATAAAAATCAATCCTAACTTTAACTTCCGCCTTAACCTTCTATGTATTCGAATAAAAGGTATCACGATTCATTTCTCCAACTTGATTTCTAATGTTTTCGATACAAATTTGCGAAAATATTACTGGCAGGAACACCCTAAGGCAAGTCCTTGATCTGTTTATAAAGTTTGTTATAAAAAAAATTATTTTTTATGGCATATCTAATTAGTGTGTTGAATTTCTGAAATTCAATATAATTCTTCAAGCCAGTGCTTCTCAAACTTTCAATACTTGCAATCCAATTTTCAATCATAATTTTCATCGCCCCCCTCCTTAAAGTTACAGTGTATTGATTAGCGTACTAAAATAGCGTACTAAAAGCTACATGCTAAAGCTACAATATGACTTTAATTTTTAACCGTTAAAATTATCGAGATAAATATTACATTTTGAGTATAATTTTGTATATGACAAGCTCATGGGAGTTATAATTAATTATTAATATTGTTCTTAACTCAGTATTGATAAATTAATTATCATACACATTTACATTGATATAATATACTTATAAATAAATCTGCACTGTATAATGTTTTTTTTTTTTGACACTCTAGGTGGACTCCTTGTATTCCAACAAATATAAAACAAGGCTTACAAACGTAAGTCAATACTCAAACAATAGTGATTGGAAGTTACATGTAGAAGGACATAGGCACAAATGGGAATCAAAAGGGGGAAAAATGAGAAAACAAAATTGGATGCAAATACAAAACAAATACAGAATTAAATACAAGATTGCTCACATGCAGAGACATGTAAATATATACACACACATATACATATCTATATATATACACACACACACATATATATATATATATACATACATATATATGTATATATATATATATATATATATATATATATATATATATATGTATATTGTTCCTGATTTGGACATATAAGTATTGAATCCGTTTGTAACACTATAAAAATGACAGGAATTTTATGAAAGTAATGTGCAAAAAAAAAAAAAAAAAAAATGGAGTTTTTTAATGTTATTGCCAGAAATGTCTAATTGTCTACAGAATTCTAACAATATGTTGTTAATTTGATACTAAGTTCACTTACTTCCAAAGTTTTATTATTTTGTGTATATGGTCATATATTAATTTACTGTAATATATATATATATATATATATATATATATATATAACCAAAAAGTTCCTATAACTAAATTTTAATTTCTACAGTATATATATAACTTAGAAGTGGGTTTGTCCATATTTTACGAGAACAGAGGGGAGCAATTTTAAGAAAAAAACGCCAATAGTTATTTCAATGGGTGGTAACTCTGAAAATAATGTGAAATTTTCAAAAATTCTAGCTGAGCCTCTGTAGAGTGGTCTGAGCTGTATACAGGCAAAATATTATTATAATAAAAGCATTTTCCACAAAATGAGAACATTTTGAAAAAAGATTATTCTAAGTTAATTTTTTGCTAAGATAGTATATTTAAATAATTTGTTTTGTTAAAATGTCCTTCAAACAGTTTTATGCATGTATTCTAATCTGAGGGACACTAAATATCATGGAAATTATCCATTTATGTGTTTTTCTAAAATCACAGTTCCGAACGTAGTCGGATACATTAAGAAATATATATAGTATTGTACAAAACTGCGTAGCTATGTGCAATGCACATAAACGTAGTCCATTGCTTTATTAGGCATGAATTTAATAATAAATACTGTTTCAAACAGATGATTTAAATGAACTGATGTCTTAAAGGAATTGAAATTGTAAGCAATTAAAAATAACTTTCATTCATTACATCACTAATTTAAAATTTTCATCTAAATATGTATTTTAGGTACATATAACACATTTATTCAAAATAGTATTATGTAAAACAGCATAAATGAATGAATATAATTTAAATTCAAACCTATTTTTTCTAAGCATGAATCTAACACTTTTTTAAATTTAATATCATTACTAAAACTACTATAATATTATGTATACTTTCAGAAATGCACACAAACTATACAAATGCAGAACGTTAGTTTTACTTATTTATGAGACATGAACATGCCCTTATATAAAGGTCATGCTGATATTTCTAAAGGAATATTGCAACCAATAATACTGAAGTCCCAGTAGTATTGCAGAAAGAAAAGTAAAGTAAACACAATATAGCTATCTCCACTAAACAAATGATGAAATTCGTCTGGAAACATCTTAGGGAATAAGAATAGTATTCATCTTTTTGATTGAGTCGGATGTAAAAAGATTTATTTCAGTTAATCTTTTTATCTATATTTTTGAATATTTTATATAAATATGTATACATAAACATTTATTAAATTCCCCTAAATTGCATAATTCATCAAACAGAAATATCACAAAGCAAGAGGGTAGAGTCATAAAGCTTAAGTAATGATGCAAGTGTAGATCTGCTGTGTAATGGTTATGATACGAGTTAAATATAAGAAGAATTTAAAATTCTTACGTTTGCGTCGTGTCGAAGTTTAAAAAGTTTTGTGCGTATTTTAAATGACAGTCTGATTATATATATATTTTCCTTACACTTAAGGTATCCGACTACGTTCGGAACCGTGATTTTAAAAAAAAACGCATGAATGGATAATTTCATGATATTTAGTGTCACTTAGATTAGAATACATGTATAAAATTGTTTTAAGGATATTGTGACAAAAAAATATTTAAATACAATATTTCGGCAACAAATTGACTTAGAACAAACTTTTTCAAAATATTCTCCTTTTGTGAAAAATGCTGCTTTTATAATAATATTTTGCCTGTATATAGCTCAGACCTCTGCACAGATGATTTTTTAAAAATTAACATTATTTTCAGAGTTACAACCAATTAAAATAATTATCAGAATTTTTTTCTTAAAATTTCTCCCCACTGTTGTTGTAAAACATAGATAAAACAACTTCTAAGTTATATATTTTAAAAATTCTAGCTGAGCCTCTGTACAGAAATCTGAGCTATATACAGGCAACATATTGTTATAATACAAGCATTTTTCACAGAAGGAGAATATTTTGAAAATTAGTAATTCTATGTTCATTTTTTGTGAAAATATTGTACTTAAATAGTTTTTTTATTGTAATACTATTCTTAAAACAACTTTATATACATTTTCTAATCTAAGTGACACTAAATATCATAAATATTATACATTTATACGCTTTTACAAAATCACCGTTCCGAACGTAGTCGAATACCTTTAACTCTAAGGCTCGTCTCCTTGCACCTATATAAGTAGGATGGTTATTATCTAAAATTGCATTCATTTCATAATATATATTCCATTTGTTTTGTTTTATTTTAAGGAAACTATATTAATTTTTAATATTATTCAGCTATCATGACTTTTTGATGCATTTCAAAATCTAATCATCAAATAAAACAATAAGGCTCCAGTATTAGAACAAATTTTAATTCTAATCAAGACAATGGCAGAATGAATTCCACGTTGAACTACTGGTGGGGGTTCCTCTAGGCAAGAACTACTCATTTCTACTTCTTGTGACTTGCTTCAGTACTCCTTCAAAAATAATAAGTACATTTTCCAACGAGGTGGAAAAGCTATCCTTTTTCTCGTCGTGCAGACCATTGTTTTTATGAAGAGAAACACCGTTCTAAAGGAAGAAAAAATAATTTAGATGCTGACTGATGTGTGAAAAAGTATCAATAAAACATGCGATACTATTTTTCTTAGAGAACTGTAAAAAAATATCGCTTGTATTTTTATTTTTTATGTATTATCTTTTTGTACTCTATAGCTACAGGTTTGCTATTGGAGGAAATTTTCAATACGTGGTGAGAAATAAAGAATTCACATTCATCAATATATTTATAGAAATTTTTGCATTTCTTGTAGATGAAAAAAGTGCTTGATTTTTTGTTTCAATGTACATTAAAATAAGAAGTAAAAAATAAGTAATAGAAACTGTCGAAAGTCTTCAAAATATAAAAATGGAAATTTATACTGAAGGACACTAATTCCAATATTTAGTCATTCAGTTTTATTTTTTAAGCACGATTAACTTAATTAATCAAATGAAAATTTAAATATTACTAATTATTAAGCAAATATGTGATAACTGTATAATGTTTATAAGCTACCATCAATACTTATTATAAATATTATCCTAGTTATTTTCATTCTAAAATTAAGGAAATTGAAACTTAAATTTTTATAGAAAATAAGTTTTTTGTGATGAAAACGTTTTATCTTATAATCTTACTCAAATGGATGCAATTTTTACGTGTATTATCCATCAAAAAAGAATTTTTTGACATTTGTGAAAATATACTTTGGTTATTAAAAATAGTCTAGAAAGTAGTAGACCAAGAGGATCATAAAAATTTTAAAGTTAACAAGACTTATTAATAAATAACAGAATACTATATAAGATAAACTAGTAGCTATATTACAGAAGATAAAACGTGTGAACACAAGTGGAATTTCAGAGAGGACACACACATATTACATATTTCTATGTATAGAAGATATTATCCTTTTTGGTCAGCAAACAGATATTAAACCTAACAGTAATTTTTATGCTAAAAATATCTTCATTTAATACAGACAAAGAATAACAACTATGAAGGAAATGTTCTTGATATGAAAGTTCACTTAAAATATAATATTTATGACAAAATATTTGAATTTAAATTCATTTTTATAAAAGTACGTCATTGGAAAGTATTCTACATGTTTCAATATTCATAAATAATATTATTAATTTCATGCAACGTAGCAAATTTATTGTTTCAAAAAATTGAGAAAAAATATAAACATTTCATTAATACCATTTAATTCAAAAATAATCAATGAATTTTACGAATTGTTACTTGTATAAAGAAATTCTAAACAGTAAGGATTAAAACCTTTGTGGAATAGCTTATTATTATTATAATAGATTTTATCATTTTTCCTAGTTAAATATAGTTACCTACAAAACCAAATACAATTAAAATTACTTATTTCTTTAGTTTT
This sequence comes from Trichonephila inaurata madagascariensis, assembly GCA_019973955.1. NCBI lineage: Eukaryota > Metazoa > Arthropoda > Arachnida > Araneae > Nephilidae > Trichonephila > Trichonephila inaurata. Next base: position 150,652 of record BMAV01016658.1, on the reverse strand, counting down.
ATTTCAGCCAGAATGATATATTATACATACATATAAATATAATCCTAGATTCTCTCAAGTAAGGGTAGTATTTTTTTTTTCACAAATGTACTATTTATTTATTTTAGTACTATTAACTGTATACTTTTTGGCTAAGTGCTACACTTCCTCTAATAGTATGCTTTGAATATGTATTTGAGTCCTAATCTGGCAATAACTTGTTTACTGTGCACAGGTTCAGCTTGGGCTTTTCAATTTTGAATGCAATTTAAGGTAAATTGCATTTTTCTTGTAATGGATTTGGAAATTTCTATCTATTATTTTTAATAGGATTTCACTAAAAGATTAACACGAAATAGGGAAGGTTGCCTAGGCAGAAAATTTGTTAAACCCCACTTTTATATAAATTAATTTAAATATAAGAACTCTGTCCTAAGAGAGCAAAGTTTATAATACTGCAGGATCCATACTTTTTAAATTCTAATTTATTATTATTATTTTTTTTTATAAAATCTAATATATTTTAAATCTTATAATCTGTTTTAAAATCCAATATCTGCTTTTGAAATTTTAACCTGTAGTATTCTAATGATTTATGTTTCTGTTGTAAGGAATAATTTATATATAATATAATAATAATAATAATAATAATAATTACAACATTACACACACATACATATATATATATATATATATATATATGTAATAATTCCCTCCAGTATCCTTATTATTAACTCTTTGTACTAATATTTAAAATAACTTTAATTCTTTGGTTTAAAAATTACATTGTAATCTTAATCGTAATCGGCTAGTCCGAAAAATCCCTGTCCCACCCATTCTATCCAATAAGAGCTACTATTACGTAATAATCACGCGCTTGAACTGTTCGTTTAAAAGCAAAAATCTTGCGTAATCGCCCTATCTTTGTCTGCTTGCCTTCACCATTTAAGAATGTAAACAACTGCAGCTCTTTGTCTTTGTGTTGTGTCTGTCAAGATGACGCTTCTGTTATATGTGTCTGTTTTTTGTGTTTTTAACAAATAGATATGGAATATAAAAGTTATTGATCAGCTACGCTATGGGTGAATAAATAAATCAGATGAAAATTAATTCTGAAGATGATTTTACTAAACCAGATATGACAACAATCCAAACAAACCAACACCGGACAACGCTACTACAATACTTTATAAATATATATATATATATATATATATATATATATATATATATATATTCTTGTGTATATATAATGAAATGGAACACGACTCACATTCAAACATGATTTAAAGTATTTACAGATTCGGAATCCTGACACGCACACAGATATATATATACGCAAGAATACTGAACAATAACTAAATGTATTCGAAGCTGTGCGAAGTGCATTAAGTAGATAAAATAACAGTAATAATAACAAAAATGATAATGTATTGAATTTCCTGAAAAATAATTTAGAGCTAAATAATAAGTGATGTATACCAAAAACCAAAAAAATATACGTTGAAATAAGGTGGACAAAGCAGTGGAAAAGTAAACTCTTAGTCTTATATATACAAATATTTGCGTATTTCCATTAAGTAAGGTAAAAATAAGATGAATAACTATTTTATAGTACGTTTTGTGTATTGTTGCTTGAGATTCGTTGCAAATAATCTTCTTGCTTTTTAATTGATCAAATATTTTACGTGATTTAAACTACATTATAACTTCAAAATTTTATTTCTTTTGCGTAGTAAAGAAAGTGAAAAAAATAATTTGTGAACTGAAATATATTGCTTAGCCCTTATGTTTCAACACTTCAGTTTATATATTAATGTTATTTTCAATTGTATACTCTTTTAATATACCTTCTTTCCTCTTTTAAATTCTTGATTTCTACCATATTTTAAGTAAGATTCATATGATTGAGAGTGTTACAATTATTCTATGTACAAACTCATACCCAAAATTATCTTACAAAAAATCACGAATTTCTCAGAAACGGTAGAAAATATTTATTTTTTTAAGTAGAATTGTACATACCATTTAACACAGAAAAGCAAAGAAAAAATTAAGAACACTGGATAAAACATAAGACTGCAGGACAAAACAATACAAATTGTATCAAAAAGAGACATGAGGAGTTCAGAACAAATAAATCATATACATATATATATATATATATATATATACATGTGGCATTGTTATTTAAAGCTGAAAGTGATACTGATAACCACATTCTTTGCAATCAAATAGCATTCATCGATCAGAGTTCTTTAGTCCCATAATTTAAATCACACACACACACAGAAAACTTAAACTCAGATATATATATATATATATATGTAGGGGTGTATTTTATCTATACAAGTGGCTGTTTTTCTTTTGCTGTCTAGGGGTAAGTCACTACGTTCCGGATCTTGATATTCAAAGAAATAAGCAAATAAGTAAATTATTGTTTAATGAAACATTAGATTATTTCCAATTAAATACTGATTACAACTTTATGAGTTATTTCACGGAGCATACTCTCAATCGTCGCTAAGCCTCGTGACACCCACGTTGACCGAAAAACGTGACACCTCGTTCGTAAGATTGAGCCTGTCCCTCAGACGTCTCTGTCGCTTCCTGTCGCTTTTTCTTCTTCCGCAAAACCCACAGTTCCGGGAGGGGGGAATGCGTATGTTTGATAGTAGTGCCATTTATTGGTGAGGTTGTAACCTCACTGATAAGAATATATTTATATATTCCCTAATACTTTAAATCCTACAAACTCGGCCTATCCTGACTGTCGATGATCTCAGTGACGCTTGAGAATGCTCTCATGATTACATATCGTATTACTTTACAAAATATAACAAAAAGTACACGACATGCATAATAGATATAAAGTGAAGGGTATACTCTATAGTTATTAAAATTAATGTATCCGACTACGTTCGGAATCGTGATTTTAAAGAAGCGCATAAAGGGATAATTTTCATGATATTTAGTGTCACTTATATTAAAATACATGTATACAATTGTTTTAAGGACATTTTGACAAAATAAAATTATTTAAATACAATATTTTGGCAAAAAATTAACTTAGAATAATCTTTTTTTAAAATGTTCTCTTTTGTGAAAAATGCTTCTATTATATAATAATATTTTGCCTGTATATAGCTCAGACCTCTCTACAGAGGCTCAACTAGAATTTTTAAAAAATTTACATTATTTTCAGAGTTACCACCAATTGAAATAATTATTGGTGTTTTTTTCTTAAAATTGCTCCCCTCTGTTGTTGTAAAACATGGATAAACCCATTTCTAAGTTATATATTTCAAAAATTCTAGTTGAGCCTCTGTAGAGAGGTCTGAACTATATACAGGGAAAATATTATTATAATAGAAGCATTTTTCACAAAAGGAGAACATTTTGAAAAAAGATTATTCTAAGTTAATTTTTTATCAAAATATTGTACTTAAATATTTTTTTTTTGTCAAAATGTACTTGAAACAATTATATTCATGTATTCTAATCTAAGTGACACTAAATACCATGAAAATTATCCATTTATGCGCTTTTGCAAAATCACAGTTCCGAACGTAGTCGGATACCTTAAATGTATACATTTGTAATTACTGTTCTATCCTTGCGAAAAATATTTCATTAAATCCGCGGAAGTAGCAGTTACATTTGGCCCAGCGTGTGTGATCTCCTACTTTCTCAACTGTATCTAGGTTTGACTTCAGTAATTTGATGTAGTCCGAAAAATTTGGGTATAAGTTTAAGGCCTTCACCAAATTGTGTACGTTGGACCGCTACCAAATCAGAAACTTGATACTCGGGAGCCTTTTTCCTTTTCTTATTATAAGCTTTCTTGATCTCAGCTTGGATTTTGAGGATGTTTCGTTTTGCCTCTTGGCGCATGGTTTCTTTGTTCGCAGTATTGCTCTTCTAGCTCCTGCATCAGCGGGTCTCTGATTTTTATGGCCTCTTTATTTCGCATCTGAACGCCAGTTAGTAACTCAAATGGTGTCCATTTGGTGCTACGGCTAACTGTACTGTTCAGGATTCTTTATAGCCTGTCAACATGCCGATACCATTTAGTGGGATCATCAAGTGATAACTTTGTTAACAGTGGGCGGAGAGTGCAGTGAACTCTCTCTACTTGACCATTACCTCGTGGAACTCCCGTAGCTATTTGTATTGTTGTATTTCTGCCTTGGCACAATAATTATTAAAGGCCATTGAAGTGAATGCAGATCCTCGATCTGTTATTATCCGTTTCGGATTTCCAAATGTCTTCTGCTGCAACCTTAAATTATCCAGAACACTGTCTGCGCAAACGGTTTTTACTGGGTACAACCAGGAAATATTGGTGAAAGCATCGATTACCGTTAGAATGTGTTGGTAGTTTTTGTTGGTTGATTCCAGTGGGCAAATAAAATCTACATGATAGGTATGTAAAGGTGCTTCATCCTTAGGTATTGGATTTAAAAACCCTTCCCTTTTGTATGATTTTCTGTTTGCTAGAATGTAAGGTACACAATTAGCGATTACTTGTGGGGCAAGTTTGCTTAAATTTGGGATGAAATACTCTTGCTTAACTACTTCTTGCTTCACTACAGAAAAGTGACCCTTTTCATGAATTATTTTAATTATCTCAGTCTGCATGCTACTAGGGGCAACTATGAGTTCACGTCCATCTACAAATTTATATAGTATCTCATTTCTTTCAAAAAAATTCTTGCGAGTTTTCACTACCACAAAGAGCTTTCACTGTGACACAATTCCTTCATCATCTGATTGGGCATTCTTCAACCTTAGGGTTAGGGTATTACTCATCACCATGACCGGATACCTGCTCAAGGCATCCACGTGCTTCGTTCTCTGACCTGAACGGTTTATTATTTCATAGTCAAATTCTTCAAGAAGCATTGACCATCTTGCGATACGTGTGACCAAATATTTCATTCCCATAGTTTTCTGGAACGCAGAACAATCTGTAACTATCTTGACCTTGTGCCCTAGCAGCTACACTCTCAATTTCTTCAGGGCTGCAACAATAGCAAGAACCTCTAACTCATAACTGCTGTACTTCTCTTCAGCAGTGTTAGTTTCCTTGGACATATAGTAAACGGGATGCAACCTCCCATCATCTGCCTCTTAGAGCAGAACAGCACCATAACCCTGTTGGCATGCATCTGTGTGTAACTCCGTTTTCATCCCATGTTTGAAAATGTGTAAGACTGGATTGGACGTTAAGATTTCTTTGAGTTTTCCAAAAGCTTCAATTTGGGGTTGTTCAAAAACGAATGAATTATCTTTTCTTAATAAATCACTAAGGGCTTCGCAATTTTACAATATTCTGGTATGGATTTTCGAAAGTAACCAGTCAGACCCAAAATGCTTTGAGGGTTGTTGGTTGAAGAAATTTTCTCACTGTCAGTGTTTTGGAGAGTGATGGACTTATAGTACCATTTTCAACAATATATATATATGCCCCAGAAACTCTAACTTCCTTTTTAAAAACTGGCACTTCTTGAATTGGATTTTCAGCCCATATTTTGATGCCACTTCAAAGACGGTTCTTAATTTTCTCAATCCTTCTTCTTTCATCCGCTGAGGGAATTAATAGATCATCCATATAAATTATTATCAAGCCTTTATTCATTAAGTTCCGAAAATACTGTAGATGTATCTGGAAAACACTAGGACAGGTACTCAAGTCAAATGGTACCTTATTGAATTCAAATTGGCCATCAGGAACAATAAAAGAAGTGAACTTTCGACAGTCTTCATTTAAGTCAACGTGAAAAAATCCGTTCTTTAGATCCAGGGTGGTGTATACTTTCGCTTCTTGTAATCTATCAAGAACATAGTCTATTATAGGTAAAGGGAATCTATCCTTAACATGCTTGCGATTCAGTTGACGGCAGTCAACACAAAGTCTAGAATCTCCATTCTTCTTCACAAGTACTATGGGACTAGCATACTCGGATGAACTTGGTCTGATTATTTATTGTTCGAGCGATTATTCAATGTGTTTATTCACAATTTGCTTTTCCGAGTACGACAACCGACGTGCTGGTTGATAGACTGAAATATCATCGTTCAGTATTATTCTCATCGTCACATATGTGGATTCAGTCTTCTCAGGTTTGTACGATGAAATTATTCTGGTTAGATCATTTTTCACTTGTGAATCAAGGATGTGACTGAAATCTAACTCATCTTCAGAATGTACTCCGGATATTTGCATTAGCCATGCCTTTTCCTCATGCTTATGGAACATAACACCATCTTGGGTAAAATTCAAAGAAGCTTGTCCTAAAATGTCTGCACCCATAATGGCTTCAAAATTGAGCTGTTTGGTTGGCACCACATGCCACGTTAAAGAATATTGATCTTTGTCTAAGACAAAATCATACTCAAAGGAGCACTTGGTTACTATTTCAGTTTGTCCTAAACCGTATAACACAATGTTTATTTTGGATAGTCTTGAATGGTCAACAATCTTCGTGCTTACATCTTCGCGGAGTAGACTAACTGTACTACCAGTATCTATAAGTGCCGATAGAATTTTATTGCCTAACATAATGTTTTTTAAGTGTAGTCCTTTCTGCGGTGTGACAGAACAGCTTTGTACTTGGGAGTTGGGTTGTTCTCTTTTGATCTCTTTCCTTGCTTTAGGGCAATTAAAACTCAAATGATCTAAAGAATGACATATGTAACATTTCCTAGATGCTCTGTGCATTTTCTAGATAAGTGTCTAAATATCTTCTTTCAGGATTGAAATTTCCTGTTCTTTTTGTATTGTTATCGAATTTTCTGAAATGCTCCTCTTGATTCGATTCCTTAATTTCAGGTCTTCGAACAGGTGTTAAAGTATGTGTTTTCTGTTTCAACGACCTACGGACATCCTCAAATTCTTCGATTCTCTCGGCTAATTCAACTGGGCAGTTGATACTTGGCCATTCGTCTAGGTGACGTTCTTTGAATTCAACAGGAGCTCTTTCCTTCATCTGATCTGCTATCATCAGATCCCGTAGTTTGTCAAGTGTTTTTACGCCCAATCCTTCAATCCATCCATTAAAAAATGTTTGAACTTCTTGGTAGAAATCACGCCATGTTTTATCCGAACTTTTCTGATGTGTAACAAATAGCTGCCTGAACTTCTCTGGGATTAATTTAAACCTTTTCAAAAGCAAAGACTTCACGTGGTCATAATCCCTCGCCTCTTGTTCAGGTTCTCTAGCAATCAACTGTGTGATTTCCTGTGGGAGTAGGCCTAACACGTGTGAGACCCAAAACTCTTTCGGCACATCCATCATACGTGCTTGGCGCTCAAACAATATTAAATATAAGCTGATATCCTCTTTCATATCAAATTTATGTAGCAGTTTGTTCAATTCATTACTAGGTGTACTATTATTCCTACTCAATATTTCCTGATTTAATCCTATCTGAGCTTCGATTCTAAGTTTTTCTAACTCTAAATTATCCCGTCGTTTCCTTTCTTCTAATAATTCTCTCTCCTTTCTCTCTTCAACGATACCTTCATACATCAATTTGGTATCTTCCTCATCGTACCCTGTACTTTTGGTTATTAAATTTTTTAACATTGTTTTAGTCATGTTGACTGTCGCCTCTAAACCTAACTTTGAAGCTAACTCTAACAAATCCTCATTTTTCCCTTTTAACCTTTAGAGGACGGCTGGTCGATAGTGCCAACAAAAAGGACAGCTCCTTAAAGGACGGCGCTGGTCGGAGTAGCGACCAAGCTCTTCTTTTCCCTCTTTAACAGCGTTCGGGTAACCGTGGTGTCTATTAGAATCCAGAAACGTCAATCACTTGACCGGTCTCTTTTGTATTCAGAGGGGGTGGGGGAAGAGTTCTCTCTTTCCCAATTATCTAGAATTCCCTCTTTTTCCCTCTATGCCAGTTCCTCACTTTCAGATTTAATCTTTACACAGTTATTTTTGTAAGGGGTTTTTGTTTCGCCTTTACTTATCCATCTCTAAATTCTATTTTATTATATTAATAGAAAATAATTTAATATTTGTTTTCAAAAAGTCCCACGCTAGTTAAAATCGTTTTATTATATTACATATTTCCCAAATCTGTTCCTTTTGCTTCAATTAGAAAATGTTTATTATTTTGATTTGCTTACATTCGTACGCATACGAACTATAAAAAAAAATTGTAAAATCATTACAATAATACACCTTTTTTAAATAAATTTGCTTATAATAAATAACTTTATTTCCTTTTTGTAATGAATAAATTCTATTACTCCACTTTTTATTGTTTAAAAATTTCTAACCTAGAATAATTTTTTTGTTATTAAAATATGAAATTATTGGATTAATATGTTGAAGTTAAACAATATTTAATTACTTGGAAATTAATTTTTAATTTCCAATATGTGTTCCTCTTTATTTTTCAAATAATTATATATTTTAGTACTATTAAGAAGTATATGTTACATAAAAATTTTATTTTCACAGTTTATTCCAAAAATTGTTAGAGTAACTTAAACTGACGATTTTTATTATATTTACATACTAAAGAATTTAATTACGTATTTTATTAATGCGTGTTTTTTTTTTACTAATACACGTATAGCTATGCATCTGTCAGATTTAAAAATACTTCAGTTCTACATTTTTATTCATTTTTATACATGTAAAACTGCTTAAAAGTATATTTGTCGAGAATTTTAAGCTATTTTAAGCATTTAGTTTTTGATAAAAAAAATTTCATAATTACACAATGTATTGCTTCACAGAAAAATATTTTTACTGTTATCTTACGTTATGTTTAGTTTAAAAAAAACTAAAAATTTTGTATGGAAACATCCAAAAAAAAAAATTTTAATCACGTAAAAAATAA
>BMAV01016658.1:88440-131269 GCA_019973955.1 Trichonephila inaurata madagascariensis | reverse complement strand
TATATATATATATATATATATATATATATAGCTGCATGACCCGGTGTTGCACGGTCTTTCTCTCCTTTTGTAAATTTTCCCTTTCTTTCACAAAGTTAGCACTTCTAATTCTCTTTTTCAAAATGACTTCCACCCCGTCCACTTAGACCTGTATTGCTCAGGCCTTTACCGTGTGTATATAACTTAAAATTCCCTGTTTCCAAATTTCTTCTCTTCTTTTCTTTTTCAGACAGGTTTATTTCCTCTCGGCGTTGCACGAACATTTTTAAATGCATAACATATTGTCATGAAAATTCCCTTTCTCCTCTCACTATCAGCCGTTCCTGGTATATGTGTGTGATTTCTATATTAACTTCATTACAAATTCGCGTGGTAATTTCCCCCAATTAATTATTCTGGTAATATTTGAAAGAAAAAAAATGGCATTCCTTACTTCTACCAGATGTAAAAGTCTTCATAACTTGATATTACGCTGAAATTCGAATTATCTGAATGGAAAGCGCACGTCTATTTTCGTCTTTTGCATTTACAAAGATAATTTAAATTGATGTTAATTAAACTGATACTTCTTATCCTGAGAAAGCAGTGAAAAACATACACTCTTCATTGCAGGCGTAAAGCTATGTTTATATAGAAAAAAATAAAAACTTTATATTCAGTTGACACATTCATACAACTATTTCAACAGTGGCTTAAAACTTTGAATTTAAATTCCACACAATAGCATTCCTGTAGCAGTACACTATTATTGCCATATACTGAACCTACAAAGCCATTTACAACCATGTTCAAACCCCCTTTCTATATTGGTTACAAAATTCTAAAGCTTTTCCCATAGACTGGAAACTGTCTTTCTTGACATATTCACAAATCATTCCGCTTCCATGATCGTCTACCTTTCTCCTAAACTGTCAATAATTTGCTATTTCACGGATTTAACCCAATAATAATTTGTATACATATCAAGCGTTTTGAGCGCTTGAACGCTTTTAATTTTATATAATACTAATTAAGTTTATCTTTCGCACAATGACTACAATAATAGATAGAATCAATTGTGTAGTTCATGGAATTGTATTGTTTTCATAAATTTAAACATAGCTTTGGTTATAAGTGTACATATATGTATAATACTATTAAATGTGAGACACATAAATTACTGCTAAATAAAAGAAGCAAAATTTCCGCTTTTAAAAGGAAATTGTTATATTTGATAGAAAACTATTATGGTATCCAGTTTCCTAAAATTTCTAAATATCTTTTGAAATTCACATCCAATACTCATACAAGATATCCCTGAAAAGATTCAATTCATGTTATTTTAAGGTACAATTAATGACTTCATCATTTTCGAAAGTACATCTTAGTTTCATGTTAGCAGCACAAAAGCAGAAATATAAATAGAATTAATTCTATCGGTTTGGCAATATAAAAAAAATGTATAACAAAGTTATCATGGTTTATTGATTAAATGTAAAATTGATACAATTAAGCGTTACAAAGAGTGATAATAGAAAGTTTTTCGAATAGGCATTAAAAAAAAAACTGTAAAAACTGGATTTTTGTCCTAAGCAGATATGAAGAGAGCACTTTGAGCACTTTTATGAAACATATATTGACATGTGCAGTAGTAAACATAGATTATTTGAGATACACAAGCTGTTAGATTTTTTGATACCGTGAAAAAATAACAGCAGCATTTGAATAAGTAAGACGAAAATGTTTAATAGCAGTGTCTTAGAAACGAGCATATGTAAGCAAATCTTAAGAATGTATGACAGAATATCATACAGTTTTGGGTAGTATGACAATGTATAGTTTTGGAAATATCAAATAAAAAAATCCAAATATAATCTTACAAATCTATAATCCTATTCTTATTAAAAAACATCTCAATTTATTTTTTTTAAATAAAAAAAAGAAAAGCTTTTTATCTAATACTAATAGTTAATGTCTTTTCTTTTACGAAAAAGATTGAAATTAAATGTTTGTAACGAATTAATTTAAAGTAAGTATTATGACTTCCTAGAATTTTAAATATATTTTAAGAATAAAACAAAATCTTCATGTGAAAGTATTTTTCTTAGTAAAAATACATATATTGTTCGTAAGGCGTATTATTCATTCCTCTGATGAGAATTGGTTAGTTTTAAAGTATAAAATGACTATAATATTATTCCATGAATTTTTTAATAGTTCACTTGTAAAGTTCCATACAACATATTAAGCACATTCCAGAACAAGTTATTTTTTTTCTATACAATTCAATGCTCTTACATATGGATTTAATTAAATAAATATTTTACAATTGTTTAAATAGTTAAATTTAGATAAAAACTGAGATTTAAATATAGATATACGTTAAGATTTTGTTTCCTTGAATAGACTATCCTTTTCTAAAACACTATTTTGAAAAGAAAGAAAATTTTAGAAATTTTATTTCGGAAGTCAGAAAAACTTTGAAAAATTATTTTTAAAAAATTTCTATGTAATAGAGATGAATTATTATTATTAATGGTTCATCAGTATTATTACTATTATTAGAATTTCGTAGCAGTAACAATTGAATTCTTATTTTCAATTTAATGCATGTAGTGGATAAATATAATTATAAAAGTATGATAAAGCTCTTAAAGAGGAATTCATGAGAATATTATTTCTTGCTTGATGGAGCATAAATCTGATATTATCCGCGAGCGTCTACTGCATAATTCACCTGAAAAGTAGCTTGACTGTCTGTTTGTAATAATCAATAGTTTTCTTGACCAGTGTTCAAGTCACTGGAAAACTTTTGTAATTGGATGCGAGACATCACGTCTAACGAAAATTAGTTGGAACAAATATAAAAGACTAAGAAACAAGGTCATGAGTTGAATTTGTAATCTAAGTGTTTTCTCTTCAATTTAAATTTTACTTTGAACTAGGAGTCAATTCCCTGTTCTTTAAATATGTCCATAAGCTCCTCTATAAATTACGTATTGTTTTACTGTGAAATCAGTTTTATTGAACGTAAAATTTTATTATGTATTTGCTTAGAGAAGACTAAAAGAAATATATAATTATTTTTGTTTTAATAGTAATTTTTTCTCTTGTTATACTGAATTGTTTATTTCGTCTTAGAAAGACCTGTTATTAGGATATATTTCGCGAACAAGTGTAAGTTTATAACAAAAAGAGTAACTTCTTGTCTATCCTTCACTTGAAAGTTAGACATTCTGAAGTAATGTTTTTAGAAATGAGGATATATTTTAATTAGCATTATTATTATTAGCATTTCATAGCATTTTCATTTGAATTTCAATAAACAAGCATTTCAATTTAATACATGTAATGGATAAATATAGTGATAAAAATATGATAAAGCTTTTAAAGATGAACTCATGAAAGTATTATTTCTTGCTTGACGGAGCATGAATATGATATTATTCAAGCGTCTACTGCATAATTCAACTGGAAAGTAGCTTGATTGTCCGTTTGTAATAAGCAATAGTGCTTAGAGAAGACTAAAAGAAAGATATAATTATTGGTGTTTTAATTGTACATTTTTCTCTTGTTATACCTAATTGTTTAATTTGTCTTACAAAGATCTGTTACTAGGATAAAGTAACTTCTCGTCTTTCTTTCATTTGAAAGTTAGACATGCAGAAGTAATGTTGTTATAAATGAGGATATATTTTAATTCTTAAATATATATAAAAGACATTTGATATTTCCCATATTTTCGTTTCAAAATATTTAGTTATTTTTTTTTAAATCTTCAAAACCTCTAATAAAATTTTGTAAATCAAAATTACCAAACATATTAACGTGATAGATTGAAATCCGAACAATTACTCTCTTGATTGTACTTCAATCCCATGTCACGTAAGGAACTTCAATACTATGCATTCAATTCAGACACTTCTCATTATGTTACTGTACGTGGTATAAAAACGATTGTTTTATGCATTGTTCTAGCAAAACATTTTCGAAATTTGCTCTAGAAACTGGATCGAAAATTGTACATCTGCCATTTGGTGATAGAATGTTAACAAGGAATGGTAAGAAAATATATACATACAATAACAATTGTTTTAAGAGAAAATGAGTTATTAGTTTTCTGATAAAAAATGTGAAAAAAAGAGCATTAGTGCTTTAAGAGATATATCAACTTGTGACGGGGCTTTATCGCGCCTTTTCACTAATCCACTTGGGGAATCTTTGGGGTCTGAATGGCATTTCAATACAACCTTCTCAAGAAGAAAATGCGATATGCTTTAACTTCAGCAAAGCAATTTCTTAAAGACTGAACTAATATTAATTTTTGAGTACAATACAACGCCCCATCAAATTGAAATAATTTGTAAGTAAGTAGAAGATCAAGCATATCAATTTCCATTGTTTCAAAAGGCAGTTACAAACAAGCAAAACAAGACACAGAGAAAAGTCTTTTTTTATAAACAACAAATACGACGCTATTTTACATTAATTGGTTTAAAAATTGTGTCCGCTAAATTCATCCTCCAGTGGTAACATTCACGAAGACTTTCCCGAAAATTCTACATAGTCCTTCATGACATTTTCGGTGGAATGGCAGCCATTACCTGAGGGATTGCCTCCTTTAGTGCTTTCAGGGTGGTTGGACGATATTTGTACACTTGCTCCTTTAAGTGTCCCCGACGAAAAAATCACAAGGTGATAAATCAGGTGACTTTCCATGGGGGGGCCAGGCAATGTTTCCTCTCAAAGAGAGAAGACGTCCAGAAAACATCCCTCTCAGAATGCCTAGCGAACGCCGCGAAGTATGAACTGTTGCTCCGTCTTGTTGGAACCAGATTTCTTCTTTTTCATTGGACAGCTTAAGAGAGCTATTCGAACTCATTCAACAGATAGGTGGATGCTAATTTTACCTTCTATATCACTAGGCATTTGAGCTTCAGTAAGAAATCCTTTACAGTGTTCTGTTGCTGAGATGGTATATGGCACACCAATAACTTTGCCAGGCCAATTTTTTTCTAACGTTTAAAATATAGAAGCTAGTGATTTTCTAGAAACTTTGCAACACAAAATTAGGTATTTATGATCTATTCCTACTTCTCAACATGGCAGGAAGAACAATTTAGTGCATAAGGAATTAAATAACTGAGCTCGTGTTTTTCTTCGACATGACAAAATAAAGAGATATCTTGTTACTCCATATAGCGGACCATATCTATAGTTCTATTAGGACTCCTAAACACTTCATAATTAAAGCATTACCTCGTAAGCAGATGATAAACGTTGACAGATTGAAACCAGAGTCTTAGCTTTCTGAAGTAAAGCTAAATCACGTGAGAATTTCCGTCCAGACTGCATTAGGGAGCCATGTAGCGGCGCTGTGAAGTCCCTCGCCACTTGTGAAGCGAAGTGAAGATACAAAGATCTTCATGTATATATACTTTGACTTTTGTAAATAACTTAACTTACTCACTTACTTCTTGCTGGTCGTGTTTGCGTCTAATAAATATTGTGTTTTAAGGAGCGTGTATTTATGTGTCTAAGCGTTCTAGAGCATTTATGAGTCTACAATCTCAATCATGTGACAGTATCTATCTGAAGTAACCGTTACCGTTAGTTTATCTACTTCGAAAAAATAAAGACCCCACACACCAAATTCAGCAATAGCGCACCAAACTGTCAAACAAGGACTGTGAAGTTGTCGTTGGTGAAGCAACTGAGAGTTTTCTGCTGCCCAGTAGAGAAAAATTAGTTTATTTACAGTGCCTAAAAAGTGGAAGTGTGCCTCATCAAAGGAAATCAAAACATATCCAGAGGGAATGTTGTGAAGAACTTTCGGGTAAGGCTTCGTCAATGTATCACCATTCAAGGATGGCACTTACTGGACAAATTTTTTAAAACTAATTAATGTAAAATGGCATCTTATTTGTTGTTCACCAATGAAAGAATTTACTCTGTACCTCGTTTTGTTTATTTGTAACTTCCTTTTGAAACACAGGAGGTTAATATGCCGGACCCTGTAGATGTAAAACTGAAATATTTTTAGAGAAAAGCGGAAAATGAAATAGAAGTCACTCTTCTTTAAGATTGGACTGTTAATGTTACTTAAAGTGATTCTATATTTAGTGTATATAGTTTTGGATATCCAAAAAAGAAAAAAATGTCTAAATAAGGATTTTAAAACAACGTACTGTAAAATTCGTAAAATGGACAATTTGTGTAACTTTTGAAATATTTCCATGGGTTTTTCGAATAAATTTTTGATCAAAATTGCCAATGTATTTGTTATAGAGGGTAAGTACCTAAATGTTATGGTTTGGATTTTAACTCAAAAATTTCTAGATATTTAGCACCTAGCAATAAAATATTTTATGCAATTTGTTCAGAAAACATTTTTCAGTTCAATGGCAGAATTCATTGGTTTAAGAAAGCTTTATAGTTTATAGTTAATTACAATTCCTTTCTTAAATGACACTAAGTAATGAACAGTTTCCTCTTTTGAACTAATTAGGAAGAGAATGTTCAAAGTTAGTCAAAATGTCATACATATCTTTAAGCATAATTTTCATATTGATGAATTCTTCAGTTCATGTTGCATTTACACTACAATGAATATAACAAAAAAGAACTTTTAAGCGATTCTCTCTTTAACGGTTACCAAATACAGCTTGAAGCTATTTCACCTTTCTATTCTTTCTATTCCTACTTTACAGTACATTTCTATGTATTATACGTCGAGAAAGAACTTTCTAAAAGAGCACTTTCCAGACCAGAAAATAGCTTGAGGTGACTACTTAAGATTGCTTATCAAGACAAGTGGCACTAAAACAGGTTTAAGAACTTAATTGTGTAGAAAATGGACTGCTGTAAGGTCTTTGAAGATTTTATTTGAATCTTAACTTTCGTTTGAACTCTTACGATAAATTTTACATTTCTTTAAGGTAGGGATTAAATTCTGTTAAGCATTTTGAATATTGTGAGAAAGGTGACATAGTTCTACTTTTTGTACACCCGCATTAATGAGCTTATATTTTATGGTTGTGTGTTTCCAGTATTAACAAACTACCGTTCAGAATTTTCCTTGATTTTAGTGATGCAAAATAACATGACTAAGAATGTTCTAGATAGTGAGGATGCAATCACTGAAAGAGTATTTTCTTTACGGCTTTATATTTTCTCAGTTATCAAATATATGCAAGGTATTAGGTACAAATATACACTGAACTTTCTTAGAAATTTCAAGAAATTGAGTAAATTTGAATAAAAATATGAATACATTTGATAACGAAAATGTAATGCCTCAGCACAGAAATTTGTTGTTAGTTGGATGAAATTATTTAGCATATAGAATGGTTGCTGTTTTTTATATTTTACTACATATACACGTAACACAGCCTATAACAAAAGAAAATGTTCGTTTTATTTTGTAATTCTTCCGATAAAATGCCAAATTTAAGAGTTTTAGGATAATTTAAAAATTCAGGTAACTTAAAGAGGAAAATGCTAAGCTTTTTATAAAATCTGTTGAATTTGAATATTTTGTTACCAAGTAGATGATAGCACACACGCGAAGTTTTAGAAAGTCTTTCAAAAATCTCCCAAGTGTGTTTTAGCAAAGTCAGCGTTTAAGTGAACAAATGACACATTCGCGTATTTTCGATTTCTGCTTACGTTCGATTTTATATTCCATTCTCATTAAACATCTTAAGCATT
This sequence comes from Trichonephila inaurata madagascariensis, assembly GCA_019973955.1. Lineage (NCBI taxonomy): Eukaryota > Metazoa > Arthropoda > Arachnida > Araneae > Nephilidae > Trichonephila > Trichonephila inaurata. Next base: position 123,580 of record BMAV01016658.1, on the reverse strand, counting down.
GCTAAGAATGACAATGGAGTTTTCAACACAGCCAATTTCTGTTAAAATTTTTAGTCTATTTGTTAATATCCTTTGAATATATTCTTCCAATTTGGAATTTATTAATTTGTCACCATTTAATTTGAGATACCGATTTCTTTAACAAAAAATAAATCACTTTAAAATGTCTGAAACTAAATTCACGAGAACAAAGTTTTAAGAAAAGTTATTGGCATTTTACTAATGAAAAGATATCCTTATAATGATTTAAATAAATGTCTTTCAACAGGTAGTTATATTTAATTTATTCCTTACTAAAAGCAATGATAATATACAGTCAAATATTTAGATAAAAAAAAAAGTCTTACCATCAAATCCAGCGTAAAACGTGCACTGTTGTTATAACAGGCAAGTACAGTGGTGGCCAAAATTGTGGACACTTTTTAAAATTATTATGCTTTTTTTAAGTTTGTATGCTTATAGACAATTTTAAGTTGCACAAAATTCAAAGTCTTTTATGTTATTTTAAAGAGAATTTAATACTAAATTCAATACAAAAAACAAAATTCAGATCTTTACAAAGCAGAAAACCTTATGCTGCAAGAATTGTCGATATACATTAGATACCGATGACAGTAGTGAGTTATCAGAGCTTAGTGAGGTTGCCTTTATTCTTTATTACAGCTTCACATCGATGTTTCAATGAACTGAAAATAGTTTTAAGCTATTCCTTCTTTATTATATGATACCAGGAAACAATTTTATCCTCAATTAGTTCTTTTTTTGATTTCATGAGTACCTCATTCGGACAAGAGTTTTCAAACGGTGTCACAAGTTTTCGATAGGATTGAGGTCAGAACTGTTTCCTGGGCAAGATAACAATGATATTCTGTCAAACGACGTCAAATAAAAGAGTAGATTGGAAACATGTGTGACGAGGAAGTGGTATGTCCTATGTTAAAATTACATAACTGGTGGGTAGTAAGGTGACTACATTTGGAGAATGCAAGTTTTGCTTAAGATATCAGGAGATCCTATCGAAAACGTGAGGCACCGCTTGAAAACTCTTGTACAAATGAGGTACCCATGAAATAAAATGGAACTAATTAAGGATAAAAATTTTCCTGGCATCATGTAATAACAAATTAAAAGCTTACAACTATTTTTAACTCAATGAAACATTGATATGAGGCTGTAATTAAAAATAATCGCCACCCCACTAAGCACTGATAAATCACTGCTATCATCAGTATCTAATGTGCATCGGTAGTTATTGCAGCATAACTTTTTTTTTCCTTTGCAAATATCTGAGTTTTATTTTTTTTTTTGTATTGAATTTACTCTTAAATTCTGTTTAAAATAATCTGAAATACTTTGCAATTTGAGCAATTAAAAATGTTCTATAAGCATACAAACTTAAAATATGACAATTGTAAAAAGTGTCCGCAATTTTTGCTACCTCTGTATACTTTCAACCTGTAATTTTTTAAACTTTTAGGTATATTCTACGCGTGTGCGTACAACGCGCACTCTGTTCTTTAAGAGCAAATACATAAGTGCAATGGTCATACTTTTTGAAATTTATTTAAGGTATTATCCCAGGGTTTTGAAAAATAACGTACTTCTAGATTTACAACCCTTTAAGCTCTTTCGGTCTGTCATTTCTTTTTAATAAACAATATTCCTATCTATGCAGAAATCGAACTTTTTTAACACTCATCTTTTTTTTTTTAATTCTTTTTTATTTTGAAAGCTATCAGTTTTACTCTATCATACTCGCGTAAATTTTGATCATACTTTTTCTATTAAAAAGCCAATTTATACTCCGTATTTAAAGGGAAGCTTTTTTTTATTATTCATCCAGGTTTCTTTTCATAATGTCAAGCTGCTTGAAGAAACATTTTGATTGATAATTATTTAGAAAGTAAAGCATCATTTATATTTTAATTCTGTTTGTTACTTTTCAGCTGTGAAATTATTGATGATTAGAATAATTTTCCTAAAATAAAGAAATATTTTAGCTTTTGAGTGTGTTTAATATTATATAATATGAGTCATATCATATAATCCATAAGAAGTAGGCATTGTCACAAAAGACAATATAAAATGAGAGTAGACAGATAGGTGATTATTTGGCATTTGGTCATATATCTCTTATTACTTGAGAAACAAAAGGTCATTTATATCGTAGTTGATAATTTGCATTTTGATAGATGTAAAAAAATTGCAGTTTTAGGTTCAAAATAGACTGTCGCCTCCTTTTGAATGTGGCACTTATAAAAACGTAAAATAAAACTACAATTAAGATAAGATATAATAGTAAAATTCCATTTGTGATTCTTAATCTCTTTTTGAAAAAGAAATTTTGTGGGTCTTCCCATTGTTTTATCTCTAAGAACATTTGTATTTTTGTACTCACTTCTTATATTTTCACATCTGTACTTATTTATTTTTTGAATTATTTTCTATTGTTTTGTTTTATTTTCTTTTTTTTTCCTTAATCAGTTTTCTTTTCTTTAGCACATGATTTTTTACTTTTATTGTGTGTGTGTGTTATCTTTAATGAACAATTGTTTTTTTTTATCGTATTTATTTTCTATTTTATTGTAAGAACTTCCCATCTATTTTCAAGAAATCTTTTGCGCTCTAATGAGGGATCCTTTGGTATTTTTAAGTTCCATTTTTTGTATCAATAAAATTTCTTTTTAGAGGACCATGATCTGGTACACAAAGTTTTCTGGGTCATTCCGAGTAAGTAAATATAACAGAAATATAGAAAACTAATTGGGTAATTTAGGCCACACAGATAGCAATAGAAAAAACCCTCCTAAATTGTTTTTATTCTGATGACCGAGATAATCAGTTGTGTAGATATTTTGCAGCTATAAGCAACAGTTATTTGCATCACTACATCAGAAAATTGAATTGCTTAAATACTACAATATGTATTTTAACACCATAGAAATCCCTTTCTTTCCTTCAGATATTTTTAAAGAAATATTAAGGTAGCTTGCCTTAAGTAGAAGTGGCTTGAAAGTTTCAATTGTTTATCTGAAAATCTTATTTCAAGAAAACCTATTCTGGTTTATAGATTGCAGTTATTGTAGAAAAAAAATAAGGTAAAATTAAAAGGACATACAAATTTCAAATCCAAGCATAAATGAAAAAAAAATAGCATCAGGTTTGAAACTCTCATAAACATGCAAAAGATTATAACGAAAAAGGGAAATGTTATAGAAGAAAGTAATCACAGTTTCGTGATTTTTTACAGCTTGTACATTTAATGTTTAATTTTATAAATCAATGTCATGCTAATGCATTTTTTTCAATTATTTTTTTCATTTCTTGCTTATTATAAAAAATACTGCCGTTTAGACACTGTAAAGTTTGAATTCCAAGAAGTACGTATATATTCTTTAGGCTAAAGGCAAGTTTAGTGTTATTTTTTGAAAAAATAGGATTATTTTTTTCTGTAAATTGTTAAGACTTATTTTTTAGGGGAAAAAAAATGCTATTTTTTTCTTTTAACTCATTTTAAAAGATATTACTACTCTACTCTCGCAGACCGATTCACTATGGCAAAATGGAGACAATGTATGGAATGGGTGATGTTGTTTGAGTGTTTACTCCAGATAAGGTTACGTACCACTTTGCTCAGCTAATGTATGGAGGCAAATGAACTAAATCAGTCTCCAAACTTAGAATTCCCAGTCTTCCAGTTCGCAGAAGCTGCCTATTTTTCCCAAGTCATATTCCTGATCTAGGTTACCGATCTTCATGGATGTGAAACAATAACGAAAGCAAAGGGATTCATCGTATATGAGTACTTTTGTAGAAAATATCTTACAGAAAACAGCCTTGTAAAAAAGTTTTTTTTTTTTTAATTCTTATTAAATTTTCATAAAAGTGGTGCAATGTACATATTGTTTCAAAACTCATGGGTGCATGTTTAAAATTTCAAATTCTGTTCAGAATTCATTCTCTTTTAAACCAACTAAAAATTCAAAATATTGAAACATTAGTAACCTTCATTGAAAATATGTGACTTCCTTTTTTTAAATACTCGACCTTTTCAACCCCTTAACAATTCAAAAAAAGGTGTCGTTTTAATTATATTTATGTAATAAGCTCTATGGTTATATAAGTTGTGACTACTTCTATAACTGTCATCGTTTCCTAATGTTATTAAGATGCAGATTACAAGATCTTCATAATGAAGAACAACCCTTAAAAATAAATACAATATTAAGGAAAGAAAAACAAATTTATATATATATATATATATATATGTATATACGTATATACTGTCTGAACAGTTTAGAAGATCTTAGAAAAACCTTTCTTATCCATATGTTTTCTTAATTGTTTTCTTTCTAACAAAATGGTTCAGATTGATTGCTCTCACTATTAATAACCTTTTTATTTACTTTAAGAATCATAATACAGAAGGTCGTTTACACTTTATTGAAATGATTTTGATGATTAATTTTTATCTATAAGTGCCGTATTTTTTGTAGCAAGCTGCTTTTATCTGATAGCCATGAATCTTAACAATAGCTCTTGAGTTTTTTATGAAAAAAAGAAACTGTTTTTTAGTACTGTCCTGCCAATTTTACTCCATTGCTCTTGAAATGTTTTCTCAAATCCTCTAAGTGCTCTTAGATACCGTATCCCTAAGAATCGTTTTAATAAACGAAAAGCACAAAATTTCACTGCAAAAGCATTAGTTAAATGTACATGTATTCTACCAAATGGAATGCACCTTATTCCTGTTTCTGATACCTTGTCATAAGTTTCAGATGATATAGGTGTGAGACTAAAAGCTTTTTCCACATATGAAGATCAAATTTAATCATGTTCTTTCCATATAAAGATGGGACTCCTTCTTCAATAATTGATTCTGAAATATTCTGCTGATAATAGTGAATTAACATTTAGGCTGTTTTTTATTTTTAATTTGCCGTAGCAACAAAACTGTACAATTACCATGAATCTTTCTGAGAACTTTTCTGTAATGTGATGAAACATTTTTGTATAGTTAATTCCCGTTAGTTGAGCAAAAAAAAATTGATCTTCTTTTATTACAATCACTTAAATGTACCCATATTCCATCAAGTGTTCTGACAAATTTTCACTTTTTATCAACTAGGTGTTTTTCACACATTTTTCAACAATTTGTTTTTCTTTCAGCAATATATTTCGGTAAAAGCACATTAACCTTAGGTTTTAACATATTTTTTAACTTTAAATATTTATGAATGGTTCTACTTACGATGCCGGAAGACATTTCTAATTTCGGATCAATGCACCTTTGAGTCGGTTTGCTTTCATGTAGGATCAATGACTCCACTTCTTTGATATTAGCCTACATTCGAACAGTTTTAGAATGAAGTTTCATAGTCAGATTTTCCCTTTGCTTTCAGCTAGACGGTTTTTTTCCTCTTTCCAGTTTAGTATATTTTAAATATCTTCTCTCTCTTTTGAAATGGCATATCCAAGATTCTTACACCGCATTATAATTTGTCAATACGAATATATCTCCTTGGAAAGAGCAGTTACACAACCTTCAAGCCAAATTCTTAAAATTTTGAAGCATTTTCAAAATATATCTTTTATTTACATTCCAATCAAAAGAAATCGTTAGCAGACGCCTATTTTGAAGCTGCTAAAGTTTTATCTTAAAATTCAAGCAAGAAAATAAATTGTAAAATTCTTTCCAGAAATTGCAAACGATCTTCTGTAATATGGGTTACAATATTATAAAATAATATTATAATATTAGTTACTATATAGATCCAAATCTTAAAACAAAACTCAGGCACAAAAAGTATTTTTTAATGGGAATCATTAGCATGGATTCCTTTTTCTTTTTGTGAAGACTTGCTTCATTGCTCCTTTAAAAGCCTTCCACAAATTTTCAAGTGAGACAGAAAGAGTTATCTCTTTCCGCTTTGTCGGTCATGGTTACAGTGAGGAGAAAAATTGTTCCAATGGATAAAAAATAGCTTTCGTTTCGATGGCTGTCCCGGAAAATTCTTGTTATGGCAGCTGATAGATTATGTCATATATGACTAAAAACTTAACTTTCCTTTGATGTATCTTCAATATGTATTTTGATTGCAATTTTCTATGTAACTTTTAGTTTCTATTTTTGCTTAATTCTTCCAAATATATTTATTTTCCTTACAGTTTATTTATTGATCAGATAAATTTTTAAAATAAATGATCCAACCAAACCAAAAATGACGAATTCTTAATACTTTTTTTTTTCTTATGTAGAATTTATATAGATGAGAAAAGTTACAGAGAGAGATAGATAAAAAAATATTTCGATACTAAATAATGCTCTCTTTCGAATAGTATGAAGGCATTCAACAATTATTGTTATTCGCTTTATTTTCGAATGTTTTTATATCTGTATTAAAGAAGTTTTACTCAAAATTATAATTTATGTACTTTGTTTACTACACACTATATGTGGCGGAGTTAGTCTAGTAGTTATGGTCATATACTTGTGACCTGCAAGTAACGAGTTTTAGCTCAAATACCTGTAAGGAGACCCCGTGTAGAGAGGTCGATACATGTTAAGGCGGTTTTCACCAAGATCTTGAAATAAACGTGGAGCACATTTTTAAACAGAAAAATGCCTCAATTTTCATGAAAATTTGCTACATTGTTGCATACATCTATTGATAATATATAGTGTTTTTAAAATTTCGCAATATTTCTTAAATAATTGCTTTTTTTGTTTTAACGCATAAAGTGATGATTGCTTTAGCATTACGGTATTAGAGAAAAATGCGAAACAAATTTTATACTATAAAAAATTGATCAATTCAGATTAAATATAATAGTATGATAAAATAAATGATTATCTATAGAATTGTGAAGTTAGAATATAATATATATATATATATATATATATTTACTTGTCAGCTCTTTTGTATCTGAAAAAAATGTTTCAAATTTGTGTCCTATTCTTTAATAAAGACTGAAGACAGCCATAAAATTACACAGCCTGAATGTCTTGCAGTCGGTGTAGAAGATAGGAGAGGGGTTGCCGGTTCACAGATCATCCTTGTCATTTGACAATAGGTCCAAATTGCGAGGTCCATTGCCAATAGCTCTCCTGATTATTTTTTATAGGGCGACGTTCATACACACTCACCACAAACTTATTTTGTCCAAAAGTAAATATTTAATGTACACTATTAGCCATTAAAAATTCTATAACAAGATGAAATTCAGATAACAAAATGATATTTATTGACCAAATTATTTATTATATTATGTTATTCTACAAGTAATAAGTGATTAAATTTTCAATTAATTTGGGTGCATAGATCCTGAAAAATCAGTACCCAGAACAACCTCCTCTGGCAGTAATAACAGAACTTATAGGCCTGGGTATTGAGTCAAATAGAAATTGGATAACATTTATAGCTGCACATACCATGCAGCTTCAGCACGATGACACAGCTCCTCAGCCATAGTGACTGGTGAAGAGTAATGAGCAAGTCTCACGTCAACGATGTACTCGTAGTTTTCTATTGGCGAAAGATCTGGCGAATGTGCAGGCCAGGCCAACATCTGAAAATTTTCCATATCAAGGATTTTCCGTAAAATACCGGTAACATGCGGTCGTGTATTATAATGCTGAAATGTAGGGTTTTGCAGGGCTCGAATAAAGAGTAGAGCAACGGGTCACAACACATTAGAAATATAAAGTGCACTCTTTAAAGTGCCGTCATTGCGAACAAGAAATGACCGGGACGAGTGTCCAACTGTACCCCATACCATCACGCGTAGTGATGGCAAATATGACGATGGCGAATGTATTCTGCCAATATGCACTCACCACTGCTGCCATAAACGGGCGCGACACTCTTGATGCTGCAAACAGAACCGGGATTTATCCTAAGATATGATGTCTCAACATACGTGCTCCCAAGTTCACCGTTGACCACACCATTGAAGACACTTCTGTCTGTGATGCAGTGTCAAGGGAAGCCGCCACCATGATCTCCGAGCTGAGAGTCCATGCTCCTGCATACGTTATCGAACTGTTCGTACTGACACTTATTGTCTTGTAAACGACCCTAATTCTTGACTCAGGACACGTGACGTACCTGCATGATCCATCCAGACCATGCGGGTAGCATGCCTGTCTTCTGTGCTGCTAGTGATAAAGAGCCGTTAGGATCCAGCTCGACGTTTCGTATTACCGTCTTGATTGCATCGATTCCATATTCTGCTAACAGTCATTGCACCTCGATCGACGCTAGTAGCAAAGCTGCGATACGATAAACTGCAATTCCAGTATGCAAAAGTTCGACCTTTATAATAATCAGAAACGTGTTGGTACGCATTTCTGCTTCTTACACGAGGTATCACAACAATTTTGTACTATGCGATAGCGTTCAAATGGAATTTGTGTATGAGAAAGCGGCTGAACAATTTTCTAATTGTTCATGTCTGTAGCATGTCGCCTTCTTGGTGTAGCAATTTTAATCTCTAATAGTGTAAATGATTCTTATAAGCTAAAAATACTTATTAATTGTTTTTTTTTTAAAAAAATCAGATATAATTTTTCAGTAAACTTATAAAAAGTACCATGAATTTTGAATTTGATGTAACGATTACGAAGGATCATAATCAATATATTCCTTTATATGATTGTTTAAGATATACCAATTAATTAATAGAGATATTGATCTCCCAATAAATATTTACACCCGAGTATTTTCAACCATTTCCCGCTGAAGACTTAAATACATCCTTAATAAATATTTATCCTTAAAAAGAATCGTATTCAAACAAATCGCTATTAAAAGTGCGTTAGTAAAAATAAAGTAAAGTTCTGAAAAAAGAGTTTTCTTCAGAGAGTTTGCCTCTTTATGTTAGAAGAATATTCCACTAAGGTTGTTATTAAATTTCGTTCACAACTACCTATACTAGTTATTGCCAAATATCCATATTTAAATGTTATTTCTGCGAAAGATAATCAAACTGTTATTAATCATCTGGTCTTCCATAACTTTGTTGTTGATTTGGATAAGAAAGAAGCAATAATGTGTAAATACAATACGGGTTTCGGAAGATCTTATTATGGCTTATGAAAATCTTTGCTCGGGGATTCTAAGCTGATAATTAAACTAGCTTTGATGATATCAGTATCAGAATTGAGACTGGTATGCTAATAATATTTTTTACTATATTCTTCCGGTAAAAATAATTTTGTCTTTCCATTAGAGATTCTTATATTAGATTTAATTAACTTTAGAATCTCACATTTTACAATCTTAATGTCTTTGAAATGAAATATATTTTAATTACGAAGATGTAATGATATTAAAATGGTGGAACTTTTGCAAAATATTTGAGAGAATATAATTGATTATAGAATCTGAATTTGCAATCTTAGTTCGGAAGAAATGAAACGTATATATTAGGAAGTTGCTATGATTTAAAGTGGCAAATGTTTAAAGTAATATAAAGTTATATTAAATTACTTTTTTCATTTAAATTCAACTTAATCGACAATAAACCATTGATACATAGGTTTTAGATCTAAAGGCAATGATGGATTAAATATGTATTTGTAAACGAATTTGTAAATTCTTAATTTCATTTAAGAAATGAACTAATTTACTGGAGTGTAGATTAGAGTGTCTCTTGAATTTCGTGCCGTTTCTATAGATTTCTTGGAGAGGTAACGATTTCATTTTGGTTAGACTGTTTACTTTAGTAAGTGAATAAAAATGGAATGGGGGCTAGTTCTCTATAATTTAACCCTTTATCTATCGACGGTACTTATAAGTACCACTCACTTTAAAATTACATAGAATAACCATTTTTATGATACTCTGACGATACTTAGTAGGAATATTTTTTAAAATCCACTCTTTCAAGATATAAGGCATCACGGGTTCTATGATGAGTATTTTAGTGGGGAAGGCGAATAGTTTATAGCAGAAATTGCGTTTTCAGATGATGGCGTTTTCAGAGGATTGCGGAGATTGCCATTTTTGTTAAGAAAAAAATAGTTGATGTCAAAAAATAAGTGTCCTACTTGTTTTGTATTTTAATGAAGAACTTAGAAAACGATTTGACTATTTATTTTAAGTGAACAATGTTTATAATTAATATTACAGTTGAATATCTTAAATTACTTAATTAGCTATAACTAATTAAATTCTTCAATGTAGAGTATTTTTTTTATGTATATCCCTTAATTTTCAATGTAGTGATTCAAAAAAAAAATGTTGCACGAAAAAAACTGCAGTAAATCATAATGAGGTAGATAAAGGGTTAAGATCACGTGTTCTCTATACTAACGTGTTACATTAAGATCACGTGTTCTCTATACTAACGTGTTACACTAAGATCACATGTTGTCTATACTTTATTGCTATTCATTATTTAAAAAAAAATAACATGTTTTTAAAAAGTCAGATGATTTTCTTTAGAAAAAAATATCTGTTTCTTGTTAAAAAAATTATAACGATTTTGTCTATGGTATTGATTGCAAATTTATTTAACTTTTTTTTTAGTGTTTTCATTCTGTTAATTTCGTGAACAGCATTACTGTGATGCATAATTCTAATTTTTTGGAAAATGATTTTTGAAAAACTAGATACAACTACCTGTCGTACAATAATGCATTGCTCTAATGGCTTGATTTTAATTATTATCATAAGTTCAGTTTCTGAAAACGACCTTTTGATTTAGATAGTAATAATTTAGTTCAGCGATATTCAACCTGCGGCCTACCGGAACTTTTTGCGTGTCCCGATGATGTTCCGTTTCACTAACAGATTTAATTATTTAAGAACAATGGTATATTAAAAATTTATCGAGAAATTCGCAATCACAAGCGCCGATTTTGCTATCAATGTAGTGCTGTTACGAAGTGCGGGATAAATTTCTTTCTTTTGTAATCGTAACGGTTAGTGTTAACAAATAACAGTAGAATAGCAAATATTTTATGGGTGAAACTAATTCTTATTTAACAATCAGGCCTTCCAAGCGAAAAATATCTAAAGAATATTTGTTATTTTAAGACGATTTGGGATCTTAACTGTTTCGTAGAAAAGTCAAAACATGGATCAACAACTTGTTTAATTTTTCATGAAAATACTCTATATTTAAAAAGTATAATTTTTCATGAAAATACTCTATATTTAAAAAGTATAATTTTTCTTGTCACTATACAACCAAGGACGCATCTCTTTCAATGCCTCCTTTTAAGTGATTTTAAACAGATTATCAAAAAAGCAATTTTTTTTTCAATAATCTAATTTAAAAATTTACAATGTATTACATAAATAACGTTTAGTTCAGTTGTAATTTTTGAAATGAAAAATAAATTAGTAATTTAAGCAAAAACTTCATAATCATATTTGAGAATTTTGTATGAAATTTTGAAAAATTAAATAAACAAGTTTAGAAGCATTGACTCTGTTATTTAAAGCTGCATTTGAAATCTTCTTCTGAAAGCTAATATAGATTTAATTTATAAATATAAAACTTTTTAGGTATCTAGAAAAGTCTTATTACTTTTTTCAAAAAAAAAAAAAAAAAATATCAGACAATTTTTAATTTGATATGTTAAAAATATATATAAATATTTTTTTTAAAAAAAGGAATTAATGAAATATTGAAAAACATTTTAAAATATAAAACAAAATGTGTGAAATAAATTTATTACATTTTGACTCTAGAAACTTTTTTACATTTACGAATAATGAAAATTTTTTAAAAGGTTCACAATGACAAATTGATAAAAGCAACTAATTTATACTTTAAATAAAAGGCGCATAATTAAATTTGACCCAATCAGTTTCATATAGGAATTCCTTAACCTTTACAGGAAATGTTGTATAAAAAATATGCTTCAATAGTTTTAGAATAAAATATTCCAATTCTTATGACGTCAATCCTATGATTAAAAAAGAAAGCTATAATTATTACAAGTATATAGTATGAAAAAAAATCTGAAATTGATTTATCTGTTCAAAAGACCACTCACTACCGTGTAAAAAACCTACTCTTGTTAACAATGGACTGATTGGTTAAGAACCAATGCATTGGTAAATGTAATGCTTTTGCTCGTGAGAGCGAAAAATCCAAGATTATCTGTGTTCCTTTTCGAAAGGTCTACCCCCAAAAGAAAGAGAAAAGGCAGTCCAGCAAACATTAATCAATACTATGTTGACTAATGCTTAAGTCACCGGAAGACCACCGTAATTGAATTCGAGATACCGCATCTATTGTAAATTAGCCGGTAGAAGAAAAGAGCGGAAATAAAGACCATGCGTTGATTTTGTGATGAGCAATATGTGATCTAACCTAGCTTTAAATACACTTACTAAGCAAATGGTGCTGTTTTTAATGAAAAAAAAAATTAGACAACAGGTGAATTTAAAAATTGTTCAACCGTAGGTTTTCATTATAAGCAAATGAAACTAAGTTTATGCTTGGACATACATGATGATATGCTACCAGATCAACAGACTTGCAAGATGCGTACAAGCTACAGAGACGACTCGGAATTACATTGGAATGCAGGGCCGCAATTGCCGAAGTTGCGAGAAAAGGTGCAGAAAAACAGCTTCACATTAAAGCAGTATTTCTCAAACTGTGGGGCACGCCCCCCTTGGGGGGCATCATAACTCTACAAGGGGCGCGCGAGAATATTGAAAAGTCGAAATCAAAAAGTTATTTAAAAATTATTAATTTACTGAAAGTAAACAAACAAAATACTTTCTGATATAATAAAATATAGAATTCACATTAACACTGATATAATACACTTATAAAGGTATCAGTACTTTACAATGTATACTTTATTATTAATTTAAGGTATCCGACTACGTTCTGAATCGGGATTTTAAAAAAGCGCATAAATGGATAACTGCCATGATATTTAGTGTCACTTAGATTAGAATACATGTATACAATTGTTTTAAGGACATTTTTAGAAAAAAAAATATTTAAATACAATATTTCGGCAAAAAATTGACTTAGAATAACTTTTTTTTTTTCAAAATGATCTCCTTTTGTGAAAAAAATGCTTCTACTATAATAATATTTTGCATGCATATAACTCAGACCTTTGTACAAAGGCTCAACTATTATTTTTGAAAAAAGATTCACATTTTTTTCAGAGTTACCACCAATTTAAATAATTATTGGCGTTTTTCCTTAAAATTGCTCCCCTCTGTTGTCATAAAATATGGATAAACCCCCTTCTAAGTTATATATTTCAAAAATTCTAGTTGAGCCTCTGTACAGAGATCTGTACAGGCAAAATATTATTATAATAGAAGAATTTTTTTTCACGAAAGAACATTTTGAAAAAAGGTTATTCTAAGTTAATTTTTTGCCGAAATATTGAATTTAAAAATTTTTTTTTGTAAAAATGTCCTTATATATAATACTATTTTATATGTGTATTCTAATCTAAGTGATACTAAATATCATGAAAATTATCCATTTATGCGCTCTTTTAAAATCACGGTTCCAAACGTAGTCGGATACCTTAAATATACAAAGTTAAGAACAAGTTTGATAGTTATCAGTGACCCCATAGGCTTGTATTAATACTTATCTTGATAATTTGTACGATTTATAATTAATTGCTTAGCTGTTTGTAAAAAGTTACGCAATTCGCTCCCGAATGCCGTTGTTTTCCATGTTGACAAGCGTATTTTGATGTTTTTTGATTAGGAGGGGGAGGAGGAACGAAATAAATAAGCAAAAATCCACTGAAATAAGTAAATCCTTCGCAAACACTGTCAAGGTCTTATTATTGAATTCCAAAGCCATCAGAGAATAATTTTATGGGTCGCACTGCACAGAAAAGATCGTACTTTGGAAAGACGTATAATACGTTCAGAAAATTAATGCTTTGGCTGAGCGAGATGTTTATATACGTAGGTGACACATAAGAGGTTAAAATCGTATTGTAGCTTTGGTGTCAAAGTATGGTATTATTGAGTTCAATACATTATTATTGTATGGAGGGGGCCGTGATGAAAATGATGATTGAATAGTGGGTCGCGTATATTGAAAGTTTGAGAAGCACTGCATTAAGGGGAATGAAAATGTTTTTTTGAATGGTTGTGTGGCAACGGGTGTTCGAAATTACGACCAGAAGTAGTATGCCATGCCAGAAACGACGCTGTGTAGAGTTCTTTAATGTATCCGACTACGTTTGGAACCGTGATTTTAAAAAAGCGCATACATGGGTAATTTTCATGATATTTAGTGTCACTTAGATTAGACTACATGCATAAAATTGTGTTAAGGAGAGATTTGGATAAAAAAAATGTATTTAAATACGATATTTTGGCAAAAAATTAACTTAGAAAAATATTTTTTCAAAATGTTCTCTTTTTGTGAAAAATGTTTCTATTATAATAATATTTTGCCTGTATATAGCTCATATCTTTTTACAGAGGCTCAACTATGAGTTTTGAAAAATTCACATTATTTTCAGAGTTACAACCCATTGAAATAATTATCTGCATTTTTTTCTTAAAATTTCTCCTCTCTGTTGTCGTAAAATATGGATAAACTCACTTCTAAGTTATAGATTTCAAAAATTCTAGTTGAGCTTCTGTACAGAGGTCTGAGCTATATACAGGGAAAATATTATTATGATAGAAGCATTTTTCACAAAAAGAGAACATTTTGAAAAACGATTATTCTAAGTTAATTTTTTGCCAAAATATTGCATTTGAATAATTTTTTTGTCAAAATGTCCTTAAAACAATTGTATATATGTATTCTAATCTAAGTGACACTAAATATCATTAAAATTATCCATGTATGCGCTTTGGCAAAATCCCGGTTCCGAACGTAGTCGGATACTTTAAGTTCTGGTGGGGTAGGAGGCGCAGAAGGGAAGGTTTCGTCAAAACGCTCTGCTGGGGAAGTCGTCATTTGCGATCCGTTTCCCGAGGTACTAAGATGGGCTCGTATTCAAATGAACTGGTCAACGTGCTGTGTGTGGAGCTGTTGATTGTTGTCGGCACAGCACTCGGTGTTATTCAAGCAGACATTATTCAGCTCGTACCAGGCATGTTATTCAAGCAGATGTTTTCCACATCACACGACCTTTGCAAAAGTGAACAGAAGGTGACGAGTCTGCTTCTTTTTTGTGTATAACAGTGCTTTTCACACTTTCAATATTTTCAACCCAATTTTCAATAATAATTTTCTTCGTACTTTTCTCTGTACAATAACAACGTATTGAATGCAGTAATAATGTACTTTGTCGCTATAGATATCATACGATTTCAATTAAAAATCATCCAAATGATCAAAATACGAATTACATTTTATATACGTTACTTTTAAGTGGCATATATTTTAAGTAAGTTACTGTCAAGTATTAGAATAAATATTATGTTGTTTTTGAATTATAACATATTGTGTTAAACGCGCAATGCGTATTTTTATTAAGTCAGAAAATGTGCAATAATCCCACAATGTGTATTTTTATTAAGTGAGAATGTATTTTGTTTTGTTTCTTTTCAATAAAATAATATGTTTTTGAAATATTATTTTTTCGAATCTTTCATGTGCTTACGTAGCATTTAATATACTTCGTATGCCCGCGTAGGGTTTTCCTGCCCCTCTACTGAAACCGCACCACATATTTATAGACATTGGTGCCCGAAACACATGTTCCTTCAGTAGTAGATTTCAGCCCTCGAATTTCTGTAGCAGTCGGGAGAACTCGTGACATGCCACCAATCTTCCAGTGCAATTTAGTTATTTGTAGGTACAATGAGTGAAGTATGATTTAGAGAGCAGGCACGTAAAACATGTGGTTCACCAACACTTTTTAATAAATTTTAAGCATTTAAAGTTTTTTTTTTTCATTTCGAAATTCATTTGATGTCAACCTTTTAGAAAAATTAGTAATATATTCTTGTTTTAAAAGAAATAATATTTGATAACAGAAATAGGTTTTAGGTTAAAAGTTGTTTTTAATATTTTATAAAAACTCTTTTGTAATTTTACAAGTATAAATTAATTTTTATTTATTTTTCAGATGAATTTATGCATATTATTCACTATAGTGGAAACAATACTCAAGTTATTTATTTTCGTCCATCTCTATTTGGAGCGTCCAATCAGAGAGAGGAGAAAAGAGTGATTTCAGAGACTACCATACGTGCTTTCTTTTAACTTAAAAAATCACAAGGCGATCAAGATAGAGTATGATGTTTGCTCAATAATTTGTGAATGAATGTTTTATTCATATTAACCTTAAAAAATTTATTATTAAATAAAGTATATTCGAACTTTAAGAACAATGCGTGAGAAAATAGAGTACTCTAAAAGAAAAATCGTAATTTTCAAGAAAAATGGGAACTGTAATATTTTTTTGTCAAAATTTTATACTCAACCTCTTCGCGACGAGTGAGTCATGTATGAATTCTTCACGGACCACGCGGTGCAAATATGCGTTTTAAAAAAACGGACTCGTAGGCCGGGAGATGCATATGTGACTTTTCAGCTGGAACGATTTTTAATGACCACTAGATAGTCCAATATATTGAAACTGAAGAGTTTAGTTAGACATAGTTAGAGTAACCTGACCTTCAGTCTGCTTATATTTTGCCTGGATTTGGTATTTTGTTCATCAGCTGTGGCGGGGGAGGGGATAACCGAAATGTAAACAAATAGCTTGTTAAATTTCCACTTGATATAAAACATTCGCGTATCTAATAACTCACCCAATGCTTTTTTATTTTTCTTTTTCTTAACAGTGTGGAGTGTCTTAGGGTTTTAGCCGCATTTCTGTTACAGTTTTTGTTGCTTTCGGATATATTTCGCATACTTTTCCTATTTCAAAAACATTGACTTTAGATTATTATTTGATTGTTTTGAAGGCATTTTCCTAACCTCAACATGAACAAAAAAGGTGAAAAAGCCTAAGTATTAAGTCACAAACCGTGTGTAAATGATAAAAAAAAACCGCAACAAACATTTTACTCTTGCAAATCATACAATGTAGGACTTAGCGTTTATCCATGCTTCGAGATTTTCCACACTCAATCTTCCTTTTAATTTTGCTATTTCTTTTTGTAAATAATCTTTGTAATACTTTTATTAATTTGAAAGTTTATTAATATGTTTCGTCAATGAAAATATTGGAAAAAATTGAATAGTGCTTACAAAATTTATTTCCCAATGTAAGTGATATTTTTTTTAATATAATTTCATATAAATTAAAGGAAAAATGTTATTTCATTCTAGTTTTAATGCAACAGATAACTTATGTAGTAAACGACTTATGTACAAAAATACGACGTTAGGACTGAAATTTTATTGTTTATGCTTTTTTTTTCTTAGGTTAGGCTTAGCGACGCAATCAACCCGTCCTGTAGTGCAGGTTCTTCCGCAATCTCACCATCCTTAGCGAGAGCGTCTCATAGAAAATCACCCTGTTCTGAAGGGGTTAATGTATATATAAAAAAAACTTATTTCTAAGGAACGTAATCGCAAAAGGCATTGAGATATAAATGATAAACAAAATATAACCAATACGTCAAAACTATAACCAAAACTTCATGAAGGCAAACTGCCGAAATGGAAATCAATACTTCCAAAACAGCAAAGGGTATTCACTAAATTTGTTGAAAACAAAATAGAGATATAAAATTCATTTGTTTATTGCCACATTTAATCGCATACAAATCGAGACAGTTTACTGAAGGAAAATGTGTTTTAGAATGCTCAATTGAAACGGCGGATGTATTACGTCCATTACAAGTAAAAAAATAATTAAAAGTGGAAGTTTAAGTCGAAACCTGTATCCAGAAGAACAGATAAAGTAGTCGAAAATTTAAAAATCTATATGATTTAACAATATTAATATCCGAAACTTAATCAATCACAAATGAGGGTCGTGGTAGCCCAGCGGTTAAGGTCATGAACTCGTGGCTTGCTTTGTCGAGTCTACAAGCCACTGAAAGGTTGCCATGTAGAGGCACAGTCTGTCGAGACTCAAAGTTGTTCTGTTGACGTCAAGTGGTAGTTTGGAGAAGGGGTGCAGCTCAGATGTTGTTATCGTCACTTGTTCGTAGTTCTAACTTAATAGGTATGTTACCAACAGTCCTCGTATTGCTTCAGAGTGCTACGTTAACCAACACTCACTCGCTATTGCAATTGATGAAAGCTAGATATTCGAACTAAAGCTTATACATTTGTTCTTATTTGTAGATGCTATGCTAATTTAAAAATAAGAGAACTTTTATCCCCATCATATGCAACCAATGGAACTGATACTGATTGTGCAGTTAAGGAACTTTTGAATAAGTATAAATCACTATTGGAGAAGTGTTGGTTTGTCTTGCTACTGATGGTGCATATATTATGATTTTTGTTGGTCTCTAGTATACTCCTGTTATTTTCGCACAATTTATTACTCTAATTTCCTTTGCTTTACTCATACCCAGTGGAAGTACATTACCAGTTGGTTAGATATACGGAAGTGCCTCTTATAAAATATGTTCCTTACGGAATATTGTTGATAATGAATATTTCATGCTGATGGTAATTTATGTGTTTGCGTCAGATTTAAGCTCATTTTACTCTCAAAAACTGAACATTATTGTTGTTTTTAATGCTGGCATACCATTACATTTAGGTTTACAGTCCAATATTTAAAACCAGGATTATACTAAGAAAGTAGCTGCAAAAAAATGTTAAAAGGTTTAAAAAATTAAAAAACACCCTTTTATAGTTGATTGACCTAAATTGTAACTTAATCTTTTAGTCGCCAAATCAGAAAATGAGATCTAGAATTAGTTGCTTGATGCACAAGATGGAAACTAAAAGTGCGAAATCGTTAGTCCTGATGATTCTGAGCAGAACAATATAACAAAATTATTAAATTATTGTATTTTCATCTGTCCCGGAAAATTGATCAATATTCTGAATTAATATGCCATTTTAAAGTAAGGGAAAATTGAGTTCAAAGATTCTACTACATATAAGTGAAATTTAAAAAAGCGTGTTAAGAAAAGGCAAATAGCATGATAATAAAGTTTAATTTTTTCATTGCATTATTCAAGGGTATTGTGCTTTAAAGTTTTATATATCAGAAACTCTTTTAAAAGTGGTCCCAAAAATTGTAAATCATATTTGAGCTCATAGACCTAATTATCTTGAAACTGCTTCATTTCTGGAAGATTTAAATTGTAAATGCACTGATTAATCATATTATAAGGATGTTCAATAGCTTTAGAATCATATGATATTAAATTGATTTCTCAAATTGCTCGATGGAAGAATATTTTTCTTAAATACAAAAAGTTACGAATATTCTAAATTAAAAGATAGACAAATGATTCTTAGGTTATATTACAAGTCATCTTAACCAACTTAATCTTAAGCTTCAAAGCAAAAATCATGTTTTTACAACTACTCGTTGGATACATGATAATACTAATGTGTCCAAGAAAAAAAATATTACTTTAACGACTACAAATAGAAACAAAAATTTGTTTCACTTTAAAGCTGTCAATATATATATCGATTAAATCCCATAATTTAAAATTTACAGAATGTGATTAGAAAATTAAAATGTTAGAAACCGAATTTGATCAAAAATTTTTCTAATTTTAAACTATAAATTACAATTTCGCATTTTTACTTCACCTGTATGGAATTTGAAAATCCAGATTTTTAAACATACACACACTGAGATTCAAAACTAAGTGAATTTGCTAATTAAGGTGGATTATCTCTATAACTTCAGTACAGATTTTAATGAAATTTGGTAAGTACAAAGGGTCGACATGATGCAAAAGAAAAACCATTCAGCAAAATATAACGCAAGTTCATGATCGTACATAACACTAGTTGGAGTCTAAAAGTATAAAGCGCAATGATTGCAGAACAGAAGAAACAGAAGATTTTGTTATTTTTAAATATTACAAAAGTAATTAAATTACGTGTATATTTTCTATATTTTTACCACTTCATTTAAACAGAAATTGCTGAGCTCTTTGGGCATTTAGTACTTGCATAAGTAAAATAAACATTATATATGTAATAAGTAGCAAAAATGTTATAAAGAGAAAATTTCTGTGTGAAGAGAAATTAATTTGCCCCCAAAAATAATAAAATAAAATTTTCAACTCCCTTTTTATATTTTAGGAGAATTGAGTTGATTTTTATTTATTACAATTACAAAGAATTAATCTCAAAAGTAAAGATTCTTTAAGAAGCTGGAGTTTCTGAGGATAAGTAAATATGACCTCAAATCCATTCATGGCAAACTTTATTTTGTTCTGTAAATATTCTAACACATATTGACGACTTCATTATTTAACAGGAAGGTTAAAGCTACTTATACATTTTTTACCTGATCATTTCACTATCAATCCAAGTACTATACGCCTCAAATTGAAGTCCCTGAATGAGCACTTTCCTTACCGAACAATCGCTTGAGGGAAGTGCTTGAGCTTGTTTATCGAGACAAGTGGCATTAAAGAGGGCTTCATTACTTAATTGAACGAAAATTAAGTCGTCAAATTGTCTGGTGAAGTTTTTATTACACATTCAACCTTCAGTTTCCTAACACCTGCCTAACATTTTCCTTTTTTGCAAACCTGGAGAATACAAGTTTAAATATTCTGAGAAATGTGCAAGCTTATTTTTGATTACTTTAGAGAAGGTAATGAATGACATTGCAATTCCATAATTAATTGCACCATTATTATTAATTATTTCAGTTAGAAAAGGTGTGATTACAAATATCCCTAATTATACCTCAATTTTTGTTCTCCCAAAATTTTTACACACCATTATCAATATACAAATTTTTATAAATTAAATAAAACAGAGGTTTTGGTCTACTTATTTTTTACATTTAAAATAATTGATTGTTGAATTTTAAATAATTTTTTTAGTATTTAAATGGAAAGAAAATACTATTAAAAACTTAAAAATTGAAGTATTTTGGTAAAAAAAAAAAATATACAGGATTTTCTTAGTCTACTATTCTCACAAGTGTATAAAAATAATTTTTCAAATATAAAGAAACAAAAAGGTAAAATAAGAACAGCAAATTTTAATGGGGAATTTATTTTTAATAAAAAAAAACTTAATATTGAAAAAATCACCAAAATTAGAAAGTAAAGCTTTTATTTTGTTATAAAAAAATCTTTCTTGTTTTCCTTACAGTCAATAATTCTATTCTTAAAAGTAGTAGAAATAATGAAACACAATGCGTTAAAGATTATTTCTTTTAAATGAAAATTAAAAATGAAATGTGAAGTTAAAAATGTATTAAAAGATATCATTTAATCTTAAATACTCTGATCAGCCTGAAGCAAGATTTTTTAGTGCTAAAAAAATATTTCATAAGCAAATTTTCTTGTTTATACTCAATTAACAGGAGACCTCATTAAGTAAATTAGATTTTGATTTTCGCAAAAAAATATTCATTCTATTTAAGGAAACATTTTTAAAAGAGTAAAATCATATCGATGTATTTTATAGATTTAAACCAGTAATACTTTTTAAAAATTAATCATACTTGTTTCAATCACATTTTTAGTCCATGCTTTTTAATCATGTCATGTATTTGATAAATAGATTTATGGCATTAAATGCTTTAAAAAGTAGTGAGTTTAAAATACATTATTAATTTTAAAGATGCGACCATTGTTTAATATTATTTATTTATTAGTAGTTGAAAAGTAAATTACATATTAATTTAAATGGACTGATTAATAGATCATAAATGAACCAATAAAAATTTTAAAAAAAAGAACTCTTTGTTAACATACATTTTAGTTTTAATAAATAAATAAAATTCCTTACATAATGTATTCAAATTTATTATAATGTTTTTCTAACACTGCTAAATCACATTTCAACATGATAACAAAGAAGAAATTATTATTATTTTTTTAAATACCAACGCAAAATCCATGTTTTATAATGATTTTTTTTTAAAATTAAATTATGAATCATGATCAATTGATGACTGTAATAAGTGACCTGAAACTTTACTTTTCACTTTTACACACCATATCAGTGTAAAATCATTGATCCTGTGAAAATTTACCAAGCATTATCCTTGTTACACACCAGTCTTTAGTAGCTTCTAAATTCAAAAGAGTGTTTCGAATTTGCAACAGCAGCAATGAGTTCACAACCTCAATCACTCGCCTACCGTGGCCACATACGCATTATAGTAGCAATCACTGATGTAAATAATCTTCCTTTTACAAATAATGCAATAATTTTTTTTAAAAAAATAATAATAAACTCCCTGCTTGTTTTGGGGGAAATTTTTCTGTACAGTAATTTAAAAAATCATACAGCTTCTGAGTAAATATAAATACAAAATTTTATTTTGCACAGTCAGAAAAAGTGCTTAATGTAGAGAACTGATTTAAATTGCAATGTGAAAACTTTATCACATTGGAGTGACTATTGTACTCTTAATGAAAAATAGTTTGCTAGTAATATGTATTTGGTTTGTTTCATTTACAATTTTTTTCAGACATTTTAAGCTCTTATTTAGCTCCTTTGTGTAGACTATTTATTTATCTGCTACAAAGTTTGCTAATTGCTAATTTTTTTAAGAATGATTATGAACGTAACGCAGCGTTTCTCAAACTGTAGGGCCCCACCCCCTTGGGGGTTCGTGAAAATTTTACAAGGGGGGCGCGAGCATATTGAAAATTTGAAAACAAAAGAATTAAAAAATTATTAATTTATTGAAAGAAAACAATCAAAATACATTCTGACATAATAAAAAATAAAATGATCATGTACACTGATATATTACACATATAAATGTACCAGTGCCACACGATGTGTGTGTGCATTTGATAATTTAACACTATTTAGATAAGAACAAGTTTAATAATTACCAGTGACCCCTTGGGATTTTGATTGCGTAATATATAAATTATATACAAAAATTAACCCTTATCTTAATAATTTTTGTCCTGTTTATAATTTTAACATAACTTCCAATTAAAAGTTAAGTGATTCGCTTCCCAATGCCAACCATTTTCCACGAAGGAACACGTATGTGATGTATTGGGGGCGGTTAGGAATAGAGAAGCAAATAATCTGAAATAAGTAAATCAATCGCAAACATTGTTCAGGTTTATCAATTGCATTCCAAAGTCTTCAGAATAATTTTATAGATAGCAGTGATCAGAATAGGTCGTAATTCGGAAAAATGTATATATACGTACGCGGAAATTAAAGATTTGACTGAGCGAGATGTTTATATATGCTGATGGTACTTAGGAGGTTAAAGTCATATCGTAGTTTTAGCATCTAAGTATAATATTATTGAGTTCAATACGTTGTTAATGCATGGGGGGGGCAATGAAAATTATGATTAAATATTGGGTCGCGAAAATTGAAACCTTGAGGAGCACTGAGGTAATGACAAGATTATAAGGATGGAAACAAACACACACAAAATAACTTGTTCTAATTTATTGGTATATAACTTTGCTTTATATAAATGATCTTTCTTAAAAATATAATTCTTATAAAGTGTTAATTTTCAGCTTGTGAGAGATTCGGTCCTCTCTCTTGTTTTCCTAGAGATGTGGGAGGAAGAGATGTAACACTAGCCATAGTAAAAAACAATCTATTTGTTGATCTCACAAAGTAGCAATACTGTTTTAAATAATTTCAACTAAAAAGATGTTCTCAATATAACAAAATGGGAATTAATTTCAAGATACACGAATTATAAACAGACTATCAATATTGATCCCTTTATTACTGGATCAAATCTAGTATCCCACTTAATTTAACACAAATTCAAATATAGTAATCAATCGTCACTTTAATTCCTTCATCTATCAAATATTTGAAATACTCTATAAAAAATGTTCTAATACCTGATCAGAAGCAATATATTCTATTCTATTCTATTCTATTCTATATTTCATCACGATCTCTCTCCTTCTCGCTGCTGTCTAGAAAACCTAGACTATATATAGTAGACTTAATTTGAATATCACGGTTTCTTCTTCAAAAGAGTTGATTGTGAATAAACGCGAATTGATAGCCCAAAGATTTCCCGAGAGGATTAAAAGGAGGTACGCGGCTAGATCCGTGACAACTTGACCTAAAACTATGTTTAATCCAACAAGCTTTAGTTTAATTACTAAGACTAAAATTTTTCTTTTCTACTACTAGGGTAATTTAACATTATTATAATTATTTTTAGACATATATTTAAAAATGTCATATATTACATTATCTTTAGATTAGATAATTGCATTTTAGAAAAGATAAATGATCATTCGTATATATATATATTTGATACATACGTGTATATATATATATGCATATATATATATATATATATATAAGTATATAGGCTTATTCTCTACAAACAAGAGATAACATCCATCAATTACATTCGAAAAACTCATAGACAATAGAAAAATCAAACAATGAAGGACATATGAGTAACCAAGATTAAAAATTATATATGTATATATAGGCACACACGCACGCACGTGACTACATATATACTTACGTATCAAATACATATTTGATAGTTGTACCGCTTATTTATTTGTTTGATAAGATTTACAAAGAGATGAAAGAGAGAGAAGAGATTACAATTTATTTTTGAAGGTATCCGTACTCATAGAAAGGCCTTTCATAAAATTAGAAGCAAAGTAGAATTACACAAGTTTTCCAATTTTCTTAGTTATACGGTACAGTAAAGATATTAGCCACTGAAGAGAGGAATAATGATTCTGAAGGTCGGTCCCTATTTTAGGAATTCTTGTTATTGCAAACGATAATGATTTCTTAAATGATTAAAATAAAGTGTTTTCTACTTGAACTTTGATTTTTGTTTTCTTTCTTTGTTGTAATTGAAATGTAATTTTACTCCACAAGGTAAATTTTTCATAATATCTTGTTTTGCAATAAATTCTAATGGAATATGTTCTTATTTCCATTTTTTTTTAATTGAAGAACGTTTTGCAGCATTGGTTAATATCAGCAATATTGTATTCAATGGAGTTAACTATATTTCAAAAGCTGCTAAAATTATATAGTAATACTTGTATCTGCATTTTCACGCATTTTACTTTTAAATTGAATTTATTTTATCTTTGTATTTCAGATTGGTTCAGCCAGTAAAAAGAGGATTTTCTATAGACATTAGAAATTTGCGTGGTTGTTAATTATAGGACTAGTAATATACGGTCAATTTCTTTTTAAATGTACTTTAATTATGTAACTATCTGTGGAATAACTTTTTGAAATACATTGTGCCTCATTAACACCAAAATATATTTACGTCATTCAGTAGCATGTGATATTGCTATGCATTATTTTTATATTAAATTTAAATTTCTAGACGCCGTTCATTACAACGCAGTTGAAGTCTTTTTGAAAGTTCGAAATTTTTCTCACGTTATTATTATAATAATGCATACTTTAATGAAATATTTCATCTAAGAAGTTATTCCAAACTCTGTTATTTTAAAAGGCACATGGACCTTTACTTTCCTATGTTTTCATGGCTTTTCCTACTTCACAAAAGCATTTTAAAACATTCCTCAATTTTTAACAAAATGATCTTATAAAGTAACCGTAATAATGCTATAAAATATAGAAATATTGGTTACTGTAAAATCGGTCATTTATTTAAAAAAAACATGTTTCTTAAACTTGGTTAGTTTAACATTACGGAGAAAGGGAAATTGCAGAGATTTTCAATTTTGATCATTTTGATTTGATTTTGATTTTTGATTTTGATCAATTTTAAACTGTTTCCCAATTCAAGGAGTAATCAAAACACTATTTATTTCAATAATATTTCTAGCAATTGTTAAAAGATGTCGAAAAATGAATAGCATTAAATTTAAAGCATAGCTCCTTTATCAACAAATTAATGCATACATTGATATGATTTTTTGTTTCTAGAAGGAACTTAAAAACAGATTTCATCACAGCATTTTGCAATGCAATTTCTATATAATACATCCTCATTTTAATATAATAATTAAACTGTACTAAATTTGCACTATAAAAGATACTAATATAAATTCAAATTTGTGTGCATTAATGAAATAGAACTAAATAATTTGAGTATGTTTTAGTGTTCGAATTATTATTGTTAAGCACTAAATTGCGTTAGTAATAGAGATGACGAGTAACTGATTCTAATGAATTTATATTTTAAAGTAAAAAAACTAATGTTTTATTGAAGAATAACACGCAATTTTTTTTTATTTTTAATACTGAGTTATTCCAATTAAGATTTTAAAGTATCACAGAGGGTTATTTTGAAACATTTAATATAACAGTATATATTTTTATGAAAAAAATATATGTCTTCAACAAACGAAATCCAACGCTCTCTTTAATTTATTCTCTTTTAAAAGCCAATTGGACACAAGTTTTTAAAAAAAATATTCATTCAACAATCGTTTTATTTTCCGCTTGCTTTTTTTTAAATACAAGTACAGAGTGCGAACGAAACTGGGAGATCCTAATCTTTTTTATAATGACATTTTTACTTTTGCCGTGATTAAATGCAGTACAAGGGAATATTAAAAGCTAGAAAAAAGTGACAGTTATCAGGTGGTGAATTCTTTGAGAAGTACAGAAAGTGTCAATAAGCGGCAAATATTCCACACAAAAGCGATAGTAACGAATTGACGCTTTTCTGACATAAAGCATTTACTATGATATATATTGTTGACTATACTGAAATAATGTGCCTGCTAACTCCAAGGCATCGAGAGACTTTTATGGCAAAGAAAAAGATGTGTAATAATGTTAATTTGATCATATAAATTTTAATACGATGCCTAATTAACAGATGTGACTAAAATAATAGAGGTATATTGAAATCTTAATATTGACGGGGATTTTCTTTCAAGTAATCATCACACTTATTTATCAAATACGTAAATTACTTCTGTTAAGGTAACAAGAGCTTGTTACAGATTAAAAATAACAATAATATTTATACTGAAAGTACTATAATGATGAACATGTATCATTTTTACCAGCAAGAGTCATATTTTTCTGTATAGAAGTAATGTTAAATTTCTTTTACATTATAAGAAATTTGAGATCTCCAAATACACTTTATATTTTCTTGATTAATAATTTATTGGATTTTGTTTTTAGAAAATATAAGTGGGGGGAGAGGGAAGACACATTTTAAGATGATGATACAAATCTTGAAAGGGCGGTACAGCTCAATCTATATAAATTGTACTTATTTCTTGAATACGAAGGTGTGAGTGCAAGCGACGTGCAAAGCAAAAAGGCACAGTTGACAGTAGGGATTTTGATTTTATTGTACATATATACATGTATAACTAAAAAAAATATAAAATGTTCAAGGACAGCCTTATGCACTTAATCTGTTACAACAATAGCAGGCTGAGAACTGCTTTTAGAAGATTAAAAGCTGTTTTAGTAACAGTCAACTTATTATTTTCTATTTATATGCTGAACTATTGTATTACATGAAGCAATAGTAATTCTATACAATACAAATGCGAAAAATATCCCATTATACCGTACTTAGATATATGTAATCTGAATGAAATCCATGTAATAAAGAATTTTATATTAGAAATGGGAATATTTTTATAGTTTTTTACAAAATAGATATATTATGGGTATAAAATATTCTGCGAGTTTTATTTCTAATATAGAACGAAATTTAAATTAATGATAATAAAAAAACTCTCTAACCATCTTTTATATTTAATACAATAAATTCAAAATAAAATTCTGTTAAAGTGCATGGAAAAATACTCCAAATGTACACTATTTGAATTATAACATATGCATTACATATTTTGACTTTAAGTCCGAAAATAGTTGTACTTATTTACACAACAAGACTGGGTTCAAATAATTAATTTTTAAGGTATCCGACTACGTTCGGAACCATGATTATAAAAAAGCATATAAATGGATACTTTTCATGATATTTAGTGTCACTTAGATTAGAATACATGTATAAAATTGTTTTAAGGACATTATGACAAAAACAAATTATTTAAATACAATATTTTGGCAATAAATTAACTTAGAATAACCTTTTTTCCAAATGTTCTCCTTTTGTAGAAAATGCTTCTATTGTTTTAATATTTTGCCTGTATATAGCTCAGACTTCTGTACAGAGGCTCAACTATGATTTTTGAAAAATTCAATTTATTTTTAGAGTTACAACCATTTGAAATAATTATCGGCGTATTTTGTTAAAATTTCTCCCCTCTGTTTTCGTAAAACATGGATTAACCGTCTTCCGAGTTATGCTCTTCAAAAATTCTAGTTGAGCCTCTGTACAGAGGTCTGAGCTGAATGTAGGCAACATATTAATACAATAGAAGCATTTTTTACAAAAAGAGAACATTTGGATAAAAGGTTATTCTAAGTTAATTTTTTGACAAAATATTGTATTTAAATAATTTTTTTTGTCATAAATCTCCTTAACCCTCTAAGCGGTCTGCACTTAAAGTCTTGCCATTCTGGAGATGCTTTAAAATGCACCTGACATATTTTTTTGCTTTCAGGTGGGGTTCTCAAAAGCGGTTGAGCCGTATTTTTAAGAATGCGGCTCAGCCGCTTTTGGGAATCTTGCTTGAAGGCAGAAAAAGCATCTCTGGAATGGCTGAATTTTACGTGCAGACCGCTTGGAGGGTTAAAAGAATTTTATGCATATATTCTAATCTAAGTGACACTAAATATCAAAAATATTATCTATTTACACGCCTTTGCAAAATTACGGTTCCGAACGTAGTCGGATACCTTAAAACTCCATTGAAATTACTCAAGTGTTCAGCATTCACATAATAATAGGTAAATCAATCTTTTTTGTGTGTTCCATATAATCCAAATTGTGTTAGTTATGTTTATATGAAATAATCGGTTCCCGAATCGGGATTGACAGGATTTCAAGAGACTTTTACACCAGCATGTCTCAAACTGTGAGGCGCGCCCCCTAAGGGGCCGTGATAACTCTACGAGGAGGGATCAAGCATATTGAAAAGTCATAAACAAAATATTATTAAAAAAAAAAAAAAAACTTACTGAAAGTAGGCCAACAAAATACATTCTGACATATAAATTAAAAAAAAAACATTTATACACTGATATAATAAACTTATAAAAATTTATCAGTATTGTACACTATGTATTACATTGTACTGTTCATGTGTAGGAACTGTTCTTCTGAGCCATCCACGCCTACTCACATCCTGGTATGCCTAGGGCTTACCAAGCAGGATTTAGCAGACCATCATCTGCTGGTGTTAGTCTTTCTAACAATGTGCGATGTCATGGACCTGCTGATCAATGGGGGCATGCAGCAACAACAACATGTATTTCATAATTAAATAAACAAAATACTATAAGAACAAATTTAGTTGGTACCAGTGACCCCAAAAGTTTATTATATACAAAATTATATGCAAAATCTAACATTTATCGTAATTATTTGTAGGGTTTATAATTAATCCCTTGACTGCTGATAAAAATTAACGCGATTCGCTCCTCAATGCCACCGTTTTCCACGTAGGACTACGTATGTGATGTATTGGGGGGGGAGGGGAGAAATGGAATAAATAAGCAAATCCTGTGTAATTAGTAAATCATTCGTAAACATTGTCTAAATCCTTTTATTGAATTTCAAAACCTTCGGAATAATTATTTGGATAGCAGTACACACAAAGGATCGTACTTCAGAAAAACTTATACATTAGTCCGATTCAATTATCGCTTTAGGTGAGCAAGACATTTATATATGTTTGTGGCACTTACGAGGTTAATGTCATATTGTTCTTTAGTGCCAAAATTAGTATTATTGAATTCAATATATTGTTATTGTGAATAAAGGTGGATCGATGAAAATTATGAGTGAATATTGGGTAGCAAATATTGAAAGTTCGTTTAGCACTGTTTTACACAAATGTATTTCTTTATCAGTATCCGCGAAGTTCAAACTTTTAGATTTTCCAGAAAGATGTGATTCTTTTTGGTTTGTGAAAAATACATCTAGTCATCAAAAATAAGAACTGATGAAGAAATAAAGTTCTGAAAATATTTGGCAATCTTAGCGCTTTCACTTCATCGCGATGTTCCACTCTGGAGCTGTTATTAAAATAAGTTAACTAACGCCATATCAGAGAAAAGCGAATACGCATATCATTAAACTGTCATTTTAGCAAAATATTATCGGAACATATCACTCAAAAGTCACTGCTTAATTTGATTTATGATTTATATTTGAAAAGGTCAATGATATGCATATAAAATAGGTGTTTTGATTGCAAACGTATGACACAAATTTTGGAAATATCAAGTTTGTGTGAAAATTTTGAGTTAAACTCTGAATATTAATTAAAAGTTTAGATTGTGTATTGTGAGAATATTTATGCTGCCGAATATTTTTATCTTTAATGATTACAGTATATATTTTGATAGATTCTCTAAATAAGTTATTAATAAGGGGTAAGCAATAAAAAATTGATTTAAATCCATTATTATATGTAATAACTATCAGATATCCTTGCATTTTTACAGTTTTCTTCATAAATTTTTGCAGAGAAATAATTTCAAAGCTTCATATTCATTACTTAGTGTATTTGCAATTATCTAATGGATGAATTACAATGTATCGTAAATCATATGATGTAATTGATTAATTAGTTAATTGGAGTTGGTTTTCTTTTGAGGTAAATGTGACGCGAGGTAGGCCTCTTCAATTATTTTAAGAATTGTATCTGAGGAGAATTACGATATAAAAAAAGCTGCACTATATATTTTAATTGAATTTATTTATTTTTGTTTTAAATAAATTCTTCCATCTTGAAATTTAAAAAGTGAAAAACTTCTGATGAACTGGATTTAAAAAATAATCAATAGATTGTGTGTGTCTACGCTTGTGGTTTCTTAAAATATAATTTTTTGGTAAAATGTTTGAGTACAGACTGTAAAATGAGTGAGGTATTTAATTTTTGACTTTTCTTTATTGTTATTTCATCAATCGCATCTTTAATAATTAATTTGCGCTTACCTTTATGTGTATAGAATTGATTCAGAATCTTTACTTTCAGTCTGAAGTTTTATTTCTTACATTGAATTATTTTACCACATAAAATGCTTATTGTAAAATGATGACGAAGAATATATTGATATTACAGTCATTAAATAAGTTTTTTAACTCCTCGACTACAATATAGTTGAAACAAAATACTTCTCTTTTAAATCTTAGATTGAGAGTACTACTATGAGAAGCTGGTTTTGAGTGGTTCAAATAACTATATTAGTTAACTTACTATGAAAAACCAATGTTTCTTCTATGTTCAATTGTGCTTTTAGTTTATAATAGTCTTTTAGTAATTTTTGTTATATAATAAAATTTTATCTCATATATTTAATGCACATAAAAATGAGCTTTCTTGAATTTATATATGATATAAACAATGAATTAATTCCAAATTATACGAAGATCAATATCATTAACATTTTATGTAAAAATACATGCATTTGAAACAATTTTGGGGGAATTTATGAAGGATTTAATATGGAATATTCTGTAATGTATCGTTTTGATCTATTAGTATTTTTTTAGTATTAACATTTATGTTTTTTTGATGAAAACATAAATGGAAGATACTAATACTTTTATTTGGAGAACAACAAAGTAGAATAAGAAAATTTGATATTTTAACATTTTGACGAAGTTTTTAAGGTATCCGATACCCAAAAATTATGATATTATGATTTTCTTTTTAAAATTGTCAAAAAATTTTATTTTATAGGCCATCTTATTACCAATACCAAGTTTTTTTTTCATTTTCCATACATTAAAACAAAAACTATAAGTGTTTCAGTAAAAGTAGATGCCATAACTTTACACAAGATGTCAAACTGTAAAATGCTTTTGGCTCGAAATGTGCTTTTTTCAAAAAGCTCAAATCAGACCACGATTACTCGATTTTTTAAAAATAATTTGCTGAAATTTTTTCTGTATGTTCTGTATAACAGTAGAGGAGATATAACCTACAGATTTATCAATTACTGTTTTATTACAAACGTTACAGTTTATGTGAATATAATCACTGATCTCTTAAGCAATTTCATATAATAACTAAAATAAAGTGCTCTAATTTTTGTAAAAATTAAAATATCTCTTATCCGGAAGGTAATTTTAAATAGGAAAAGTAAATTAATACATCAAAATTGAAAATTTGTTCATTTACTATCTGTACAGACTGGGCTCCGTTTATGTAAATTTTCGTCAATTTTTATCCGTCTTTTCCATTTTAGTAGTAATAATTTATTTTCTCTTCTTAGTTTTAGCCTTTTTTTCTTAAAATATACTAAATAGGTTTTAAAAGCACAAAAAATTTCCATTTTTCCATTTAAAAAAAAAAGTTCTCACAAGTATTCAGATACCTTAAGCATATTTAATACTTAGCTTACATATATAACAGAAATAGTGATACATAAATTTATAAAAAAATTCAGTTTTCCTTAATATTAAACACTAAGTTTTATTACAGCTACTATTATAACAATAATTTAAATATACTTTCTAAAAAATATTTATTTTCTAGATTTTTAACATTTAAAAATAAAGGAAAGAATGAGTTTATTAAAACGTAAATATCAAATTCAATATTTGTTTGATGGTGAATGGGCAGTACTTCTCCCAGAATTACTACAAATAAAAGCACTGGACATTATAATTCTACATTTTTAGGGTACTTTATTAATAATTTCAGTAAGTAAGTAAACTGTTTGAAGTTAAAATTTCAAACGGTTAAATGGCTCCAGAGAATAAATTCTTTAATTTAACAAAAAAAAAAGTTCTCTTCTGTACTACACGCTTGTTCTCGGAGAAAACAATAGCACATGAAAGTAAGTCATTGTTTACGAAGAATATCAGAGACAGTTTAAATTTACTGCACACCACCAATGTTTTTCCCTTCTCAGTCTTTTACAACTAATCAATGCATTATGCGTTGACGATTGAAGTTTAGAAAGGAAAACTTTTCTGTCTAAGAAATGGCTCAAGGACACTACTCCAGACTATTCATCAAAACAAGTTGACTATAAGTAAACAGGTTTAAACACACTTAATTGGACGAATTGAAAGCCGTTGAAACGTCCGTATGGATTTCTATTTAACTTTCAATGATAAATTTCCGAACACATTGGAATAAAACTGCATGGTTTTCTTTAAAAGTTAATTCCATACTATTCTTTGTTTTACATTGAAATACGATGCACAAGGATATTTCTGGCCTTACTTGAAATTGAAACATTCCTATATTAGAAGCTTGTCCATCATTACACTATTTCATTTTTTATCAGTAATATTGCTAAATTATATTGTTGAAAAATGTATGATTTCGAACAAAATTCTGAAATTTCTTTCATGACGTTTTACATTTATTTTAAATTTGTTCACAATTTTTTCAAATTATTTTTGCCTTTAATTATAAAATAAATCTTAAATCTTTTAATCTCTGTCAAAAATGAAATATAAATTATTATATCGTGTACTTTTTTTGACTCATGTAAAATATTCCTTGAGAGAAATAATTGATTTATCTGATTTAATATATCTTGAAAATTTCCAATAACTTAAAATATTTTACAGGAAAAAAAAAATTAAAAATAAAATATTTGCAGAAATATTAAGTATAAAGTGAAGAAACAGAATTGGAAAACTGACTTGATAATGAGTCTTCAATACTTAGAACTAGCACATGACCTGGAATTATATCTAATGTAACCGGTCTCGTTTATGAGGAATGCCAAAATTCCTTACTGTCTAGTGCGGTGTATGTGTACTATTCTCCTAAAGAATTTCTCCATTGTTTGTGTCATACTGCGAGTTCTAAAGTTAATTTTTTTTAGTTAATTTTCTTTACCTTAAAAATTAAGTTTTTATTAAGGCACATAAATGCTTGGTTTTAGGAAACCAGTTCTGTAATTTAAATGATCGTTTGTATTAACAGTGATAGGATTATTTATAGAAGTACTTCATTGTTTTTACAAAATAATATGCGTAACTAAGTGATTATAATGAATTCCACTTTCAAAATGATGCTAAAAGTCACTTCTCAGAATCGCTTCAAATTTAAACTAAATATACTTGAAGAAAGAAGAAACGGTAGGACATGAGAAAAATAAATTCAACAATGTTTTCATTGTAGTTTTTAATGTGGTATAGACCCAAGGACAAAATCAATTAAACCCATCCAATGCGTTACGCCTTTGCTGTAGTGAAGATAATTTTTTCTATGCATCTTTGAATTACTTTGAAGAAAGTTTTCCATCAGAAGCCTAAAATAAAGCATGTAAATTCTACCAAATTCTACCGTACATTTAGTTTAAGGTGATATTTATTCCAAAGTCACAGAGTAATAAATCAATTCAAAGTATGCCAACTGTAGACGAATACTACTTTGGGGTATGCCTCATACAGCGTTATCTATTAATACACTTGGAACTTTTCTTCTTATACCATCCTGTTTCTATCCTTTTTAAAGTATATTCAGTTCAAGTTTGAAATCAATCTGACCAGCATTTTCTCTTGCAGCATTTTAGATGTTGAACTCAACTATAATCACCTTGCATATCTTAGGAATACAAGACTTAAATAAGTTATGTGTTTCATTATCTCCTCCTCTTTAATTTAACATTTTTAAAGAATAGTAAAACAAAATTTATTTCATATCAATATTGTGTTAAAAGGAAAGGAAAAGGTTAGCAAAAAAAAATAAATAAATGAAAATAATAAAACTACTTTAAGTGACTGTCAATAAAGTAGAGTGTTTAATAATCTCGAGGCATATTTTGTTCGCTTTAAGAACTTCAGAAAAATCACTTAATAAGCAATTATATGCATTTTTTCATTCTATTCAATTAACGAGGAATCTCATCAAAGAAATTAAATTTTTAATTTTCAGCAATCGAATCTTATTAAAGAAACTACATTTATTTTTCTTCATTTTCACAGAACTAATTAATACTCGTATGCAAATACTGTTATTAATTTCAGTTTTATTCATTATTAATTCCCTGTTTTGAATATATATATATATATATATATATATATATATATATATATATATAT
>BMAV01016658.1:5547-88340 GCA_019973955.1 Trichonephila inaurata madagascariensis | reverse complement strand
AACTTTCAACTTTTGCCTATGCTACTAAGTCAAAGGAAAAGGAAGGAACAATATTAGGAGAAATTTAAATATTACAAATAAAATACACCGTACTATTAAAATATAACAATAAAATTATGGCCTACTTGTATTTACTAGTATAGATTTAAATTCGACGCAATAAATTAGAGGGTAAGACTTACTTCGTGAGTATATGTAACATGTTATGTTTCCCGCCAAAACAGAGTAAAATCAGTACCGCATAAAAGTAAAATTTGTAAATTATGATAAAATAATATTAAGTCTATATATATATGTACATTATAAAACCGGAAATATTAATGTAAAATGGATAAAAAGAATTTTGATACAAATTTTCTCGATAATGACCCTAGAACAAATGGACTGATCGAACAAATACAGAGAATCAATTACTTTGTGGTAAAAGTTGGAACACATATTTGCTTATACACCAACAAATAAATGTTGCCGTCAAACAATCGGCAAATTATACCAGCATAAAAAAAATAATTTGTATCTATGGGCATTCCCACTCACCTCAAACCACTTCAAAAATTATTGTTTTGGCCAATCGTGGGCATAATCGTCTTTTTAAAGTTAAAATTATCGTTATACTTTCCAAACTAATGATGTTTACCCTTTCAAACCTTATATATAGAACATTAAAAAATAATGTTCTACATAATGCGGGTAGTGAGGATTTCTATCTGAGATTAGTATTAAGTGTTGTCTAATAATATTAGTATTAATTATCAATTAAATACTGGCATGAAACTATACTACTCGCTTTAATGAGATATCATAGATCAAAAAATAAATAAGTAGACGTAGATTCATTTAGATTTACTTTTACAAAGTGTAAAAGCCTCTTTTTATAAATTCTGGTTTTACTCGCCATCTTAGTTCAACAATTATTTAATTTACGAAAAATTATCAAACAATATGAAAATTCTTTTTAAAAAAATGACTTTCACGAACAGTTATCCATTAGTAAATAGATATCTCATTGTAAATGCTATTACTGCTAAAAGAAAAGTATATTGACTGTTTACGCTACCATTTTTTTAAAAAAAATAATGCTTAAAAGAAATATATACATATTTTTTTTTCAAAAATATTTCCTTGAAAGTCACAATAATTTCCTTTCGAATAAAGGACATTATTATCTACTGTAAGATTCAAAGACGATCGTTATAATAATCTCGAAGGGGAAAAAGATCCAGAGAATAAATAGTCTTTTTTAAATTCAATCTAAGACATTGGAAAAAAAATTAAAGATACTTTTGAAATAGAATTCATGAAATAGAAAAAAAAAAACAGCGATACAGCGATTGTAATGTCTAAACTTGAATGCCTTTTCTTTGTTTAGGGTGACTTGCTTCATTTCTCCATCACTTCCACCGTAAACTTTAAAGCGAGGCAAAAAGAGCTGTCTCTTTTCTGCTTTGTCGATCATGGTTACAGTGAAGAAAAAAAAATGTTTCACTGGGTAAAAAAACTGAACTGAATTCTCTGTGTGTGTCGATGACTGTGTTCGGAAGTCTCGTTATGGCAGGTTCAGGTTTTTTTCTTCAAGGACAAAGGAAATATATTTTTCTTTTTGATGCACAATATTTTTATTTTTATCCCTATACTGCAGTGTTTCTCAAACTGTGGGGCGCACCCCCCTAGGGAGGCGTGATAACTCTACAAGGGGGGTGCGAGCTTATGAAAAAGTCGAAAATAAAACATTATTGTCTTAAAAAAAAAAAATTATTAATTTACTGAAAGGAAGCGAAACATAAAAAAAGAAATAAATACATTTTTACAAAAAAAAAAAAAAAAAAAAATACACATTTTATAGTAAACTTATACATGTATCAGTACTGCACAATGTGTTTCATAATTAATTTAACAGTACTAAGCTAAGAACAGGTTTAATAATTACCAGTGATTGCTATGGGCATGTCATAAAATTATATACAAAATTTATGATTTATCTTAATAATTTGTATGGTTTATAATTAAAATAGCCTTGTACCTTTACGTCAAAGTATATTGATTTTGAATTCAATACATTGATATAATATGAAGAAGGACTCGAGGAAAATTATGATTGAAAAATGGGTCGCAAGTATAGAAAGTTTGAGAAGCACTGCTGTACTGTATTTGTGTTTGACATAGAATTGTCTTTCTATGGAGAAGTTTAGATGGATTGTATATTCTAACAAATGGTACACTAAAAAAATTAATATGCTATGGTTTCTGAATTTCACATTTTTATTGGAATATATTCTAAACTATTTACTTTGAAAATAACTTTCAAAAATATTTTAGGGAAAATATACTACATTTAAGAGGGCTACAAAAGCGCACTCAAATTTATATATAGTTCTGTAAATTTCATTCATAATAAAAAGTGTAATGTTTATAATTTTTTTCATAATTATTTATATAGAGAAAAAGAGAGTTGTTTTAATGTAAATTATGAACAGAAGGTATATATGACGGAAAAATATATCAAACTAAAGATCACCATAAAAATCTTTGTAAAAATACCTTATACGATATTTTTGCATTCATACTAAAACTTTTCTTTCTCGTAGAACATGTTTGGAATTTGTTTTAAACTTTCTTTAATGTATAACTTTAAATTGTTCCATTTTATGCAATATTATTCGGAAAAAATTATTGGGTCAGTACATTGTTCCTCATATAAATGAACTTTCTAACTTTCTATTGATTATATAAACGTTCAATTACTTTTATACAGCGAAAGAGTAAAGAGTTTTTAAAGTATATGGAACAAGTGGTTTTATATACAATACAATGAATATATATATATATATATATATATATGTATATATGTATATATGTGTGTGTGTGTGTATACACTGAAGTGCCACTGAATTAAGAATACCTACCTAGCAGCGAGTTCGGCATCCTTAGGCTTTGATAACGGCCAAATATCAGAGTGGTCAAGGTATCGGATCATGCCAGGTATGTCATGAAATCGAGCCCAGTACCCCTAAAGACCCGCCGTGTAGGGGAGTGATGCAAGTTAAATCCATCGAGAGCGCAAACGTCCTCCCGTTAGTATGGTGTGGTAGTTAGGGGTGGGGATAACAGCTCAGGTGTCCTCCTCTTCACTTGATCATGGTTCAAAATTATGAGGTCCGTCACCAAATGTCCTCGAGCAGCTGAGCAGTGTGTCGTTAATATTCATTTACTCACTCACTCACTCACGGCTGCCACATAACAATTCATACATTCAACAATGTTCTTGAAACGTTCCATGGGAATGACTTGTCAAATATTGGATAAAGCTGTTCACAATTCAGTAAGGTTCATTGGCGCTCTGTAATGGCCTTTCACGTATTGTTACAAAACATCCCAAAGATGTTCAATAGGATTTACGTCTGGTTCTCTATGTGGTCAATTTATGACTGAAAAGTAAGAGAAATGTTCAATCAACCCGCCAATAACCAACCGGGACTTGTGAGAGTTACAGTTGTCTTACTGGAAATCTTCATTACCGTGTGGATGACAGAACAAAATAAAGGAAAGGAGGTAATCACCCAGCAACTCTACGTACCGAATTGGATTGAGGCAGATTGGTACACGCACCAAAGATCCCAAACAGTGTCAAGAAAAAATAGCACATGCCATGATTGAGCATCAATGCCCTTGTATAGTTTGAACCTGAGATGCAGGGTGCATGGCTTCATGAGTCTTACGCCATATTCTCAGTTTCCTGTCTTCCTGTACGTTAAGTAGTCGGAATCGAGACTACTCCCTGCTACTCGCTTCTAGCCCTCTACACTCAAGTATCTCTGCTCTATTGCCAAGACAAGACATGCAGCGATATGTCGAGCATTGAGTAATGTTGCTCTCGTAGGTCGATGTTTCCCGAGAATCATACGGAGAAGCAGTCCGTTTACTGACTGTATGACGGAACCTATCATTCGACTGGCTGGTAATGTGAGCTAACTTTTGGCTTAACTGGCTACGTAAAATACACCTGAGCCGTCTCTCACCAAGCACTGTCAATGCTAATTGTCTTTTGCAGTTTTCCTAATCACTAGTGTTTTGTCAACCATCCATGAATTCTGAGTCTACTCTTGACACTGCAGACCTTGTAAATCCTAATTGTCTAACGATTTTGGAAATACAAAGGCCCATGCGTCACGCACATGCCATTCGTCCGCGACTAAATGCGTCTAAATCAGGCAGTTTACCCGTACTGGCAATTTCAATAAATAATTCAGAACTACCACAGTACGAGCTATATATGCACTTACCACAGCGCTCTCACTTGCACATAAATGATGCGCAGCGCTACACAGTTTCTCTGTAGCCTTTGCTATCCCTAATTTAGTGGCACTTCAGTATATATAAGACGCGCGAGAGAGAAAAATATTTCTTTTTTCTTTTTCAGATTGGGTCATTTTTTCTTTCATTTATAAGCCCCCACCATATATATAGAGAGAGAGAGAGAGAAAAGTAAGATGTCTAAATGTTAGATAGACAGTAATATGCACTTATTTAATTATTGGAAAATTTAAATGAGACTTTTTAATTTATCCAATACTGTACAAATTCTAAACACGTTAATTTTTCGGCATGCAGCCTTAAAATATGCAAAAAAAGGTTTCATGTTACCAGTACTCTAACTTAGTAGCTAGGTGTTGCAAATCTAATATCACAATCATGACTTATGACATTATAGCATGAAAGAAAAAATGAATCTTACTAAGAGAGAAACAAAACAAACAAAATACATCGTAATTTACTTCAATAACGACAATTATTTTTTCCCCTTTAAATAAAAGAAATTAACTAAGAGTATATATATATATATATTATATATATATAGATTACTGGTAGAGGTACAATTTCTTTTGCTTATTTATCATTTTAAAACCTTCAAACTCGTAATGATCATCACAGTTAAGTTAATCACTGGAATAATTTAAAGCATCACAACAATGAAGAAGTGACTCATTTTAACTTCGTGAATTATGATGATTTTCAAAAGATGTGTTAGAGGAAGTTAGAATAGTTACCTTAATAAATGTAATTTTATATGCTTAAATTTAGAAATAAATATATCTTGAAAACGAGTAGAGTTATTGTGATGAAAATTAAAACATTCCTTGAAAACAAACCTAAAATTCATTTTTTACAGCAACAACTAATTTTAAGAGGGATCTTTTTTGCAGAGAAACATAACCTATATATACTACAGCTATTCTTAAACTATGGGGCGTGTCTCCTTAGGGAGGCGCGAAAAACTTAAATGTGTGGTGTGAGCATAATTAAAAATTCGGTTGAAAGATTGTTTAAGAAATTATTGATTTACTGAAAGGAAGTAAACCGAAATATGCAGACACACATGTTGATATAATAAAAAAAATCAAATACACATTAACGCTGATTTTATATACTTATAAGTATTTCAGTACTGTACAAGTTATTTGAAAATTAATTTATCTATACTAAATTAAGTACAAGTCGGCTTCTGACTTCCATGAGCTTGCCTTGAAGATCTAAGTCTTTCAAAGGAAGGTTTAAAATAAGAAATTGACATTTCAAGTTATTTTTCTACTTTTATTTGATATCTCTATTTTGATTTCATAACAGAATAGTTTCCACTTTCACAAATGTAGGATTTTGGAAATGGTAACAGTACACGAAATGCTTTTGTTTTTAGTGCCAAAAATTCCTCATTCACTCTTGCCCAAAATTCAAAGAATCGAAATAAAATATTTTTACTAATT
Source organism: Trichonephila inaurata madagascariensis (assembly GCA_019973955.1). Lineage (NCBI taxonomy): Eukaryota > Metazoa > Arthropoda > Arachnida > Araneae > Nephilidae > Trichonephila > Trichonephila inaurata. Next base: position 82,581 of record BMAV01016658.1, on the reverse strand, counting down.
TGCCTTTTGGTTTCGCTACTTGGTGTGCTATTCATGAAGATTTCTTCTTCGGCATTTGTACTTATAGAAATGATTGATTAAAGAAATAAACATTTAATTTAATTAAAAAACAATTTTACAATATGTTCCAATTTAAAGAAATTATATTGCATAAGTAACACCATAATTGTTATATTAATTAAATTAATTCATTTTAAATATTTGCTACTTAAAAGAAATAAGTGCAAAATGTAATACTTTGCCTAATCATTTTTACCGTTTGTACTTAAAGTTATATATTAGCTTTAATGTGAAAGTTCTCTATTATTGCATTTAATGTATAGTTATTTTATTGGGGGAGGGTGATAAAAATTATGATTGAAAATTGGATCAGATTATACAAAGTACGTGTTTATTATCTCGAATAATTTTAAAAAAAAACAATTTTGTTCAATTTAGAGCTTAAAAATTACTTTAAGAATCAGCTGTAAGTATTGAATCAGTCGCTAAAACGATATTCAAAAGAATCTTTCGAATTTGATTTATTGTACATCAATATATTTTGAGTTAATGCATTTAATAGAAATTTATCATTCATTCTATTCTTTTAGGTCCTAAATTATTTTTCCTTTACTTGTCCTTGTTAATTAAATAAGAACAATTTTAGCATGATTTTTTTTAAATTCATCCTTTGTTTTCAGGTTTTCTTACAATTTATAATGAAATTGTTGATCTCGCACAAGCAAAACATTCATGGCAAAAGGTATTATCAACCTTACCTGAAAGAGACAAAAAAATGTGTCGTTGCTTGTTTTATGAACTAATGATCCTTAGATTGTCACGATATCTATTAAAGACCTTGATAAATCATGTTCATCTGACAGAGAAAATCCTTGACATTAATTATTACCACTACTAAGCCATGTAAGGAAAAATGGATATTTTTAAAGTATAAGACCTTATTTTCTAAGTTATTAAGTGCAATCGTATAGGACAGAGAATGAGTATTGAATATGAGTGGTTTTGAGTTTTCCGACCGTCCCTTATCAAATGCGCCAACAAGAGGTAAGGAATTGTTTAAAGTAAAATTGAATTAATGTTATTAAACTGGTTTAATAAATCATTTCTTTAAAAGATTTTTGTAGAATAAAAAAAAATGACGACAAAAAATGATACAACCAATCAATATTCTATGTCTGAAAACGTTTCATTAAATTTACAGGGCAATCAAGAATGATATATTTGTATTATAAATAAGAAAACTGCGCATTCTACTTCAAGAAGAAATGTAAAAACAATTATATTTCTACAAAAACTAGTCTTTACACTCAATTGAAGAAAAAGGAATTTCAAGGAAATTCAAATACTCGTCTTTCAGTTGCGTACTAATAATATTAAATAAATGATACTTTAAATATAAGTAAATTAATTAAACATATAAAATAATTAGCTATTATGTTTGAAAACTCAATTAAAGTTTAATAATTTGGCATGTCAGATACATTACGGGAATGTGAAAGTTATATACTTATAAAGTAACAATAAATAAATTTTAAAGTGCAAAAAAATAATAAATAAATAAACTTCTGATTATCTTAAAATGTATATGCTTATGCATTTGCCAATAGAAGAAATTTATCCATTGGTCAATATCTGATACTGCCAGAATGTGGGAACATATTACCGAGGCAAATGAGCCAAATGCTTGAGGAAGACTAATAGTCAATATTCTATTAATCATCAAGTTACTTTCCTTTCCGAATTTGTAAAAGTAAAATAAGAAATAAAAAGAAAAATAAATAAGTATATATCAAAATAATCGTGACAATGTTTGAAGTGATTGATGACGTGTTAGCGATGGAAGAATTTTCCCGATACTTATTTCTCAAAGCTCTCAACTTTTGTTAAATCCCCTTTTTCGAAAATTCCTTCAAGGTTCTCCATCGAAAACAGTTTTGAGCATCTAATCACGATCGTCCACAAGATGTTTTATAAAAGACTAGAAAGTACTTGGGAAAAGCATCGGGTTGAAAATGATAAATTGTTGTGCAAATATAATATGAATTTACAGTCGTTTAAAGAAAAGATAAGTGAACTTGGTAAATATATTGTTTTGAGAGAAATATCATTTCTCAATCTGATTGTGATGGAAAACGGGAGTGAAAATCATAAAATGAAAATGGAAGATTTTTTTTTTAACTTTTCTTAAGTACTAGCCTCTGAAATAAATGTTCCCCAAGTTTTAGTATTTCTAGTTGAAATTTTAAAATGAACTAAGATTTTTAAATTTATTTTAATAATAATTTTACTCTTTTTTTATCGTAATTGGCACAAATTATATTATAGTTTAAATGGTAGCATTGAAACGAATTAACACTTTATCTGCCGCATTATGATTTACTGCAGTTTTTTTAATGCAATATTTTTTTTGAATCACTACATTGAAAACTAAGTGATATATATAAACAAAATACTAAACTTTGGGAAATTTAATTAGTTAGAGCTAATTGATTAATTAAAGATATTTTCAACTATAAAATTTATTGCACACACTGTCCATTTGAAAAATAAATAGTCAAATCACATTTTCTAAGGTCTTCATTAACGTACCAAAAAAAATAAGATTCTTATATTTTTGATATTAACTATTTTTTCTGAATTAAAATGAAATCTCCGCTATCCCCTGAAAACGCCATCAGCTAAAAACGCAATTTCTGCTTAAAACTATTCGCCTTCTCCGATAAAATACTCATCATAGAACCCGTGCTGCCATATTTCTTGGAAGAATGGATTTTGAAAAATATCCCTGCCAAGTATCGTCAGAGTAATCGTAAAAACAGATATTAAAGGTAATTTTAAAGTGAGTGGTACTTATAAGTACCGTCGGTCGATAGAGGGTTAAATGAATATGAAGATCCTTTCAAAATGAATGCTAAACGTGTGATAGATGCTTTGAAAGGAACGCAAGGCACTTTTAATTTAAACTTCTAAGAAGCAGTCGGTTATTTTCTTCAGAAATAGCTTGTATATGTCGCAGGAAAATGATGAAGTTAGGAATCTCATAAAATCCCTAAGGGAGATGATTACCTGACGGTGGATGTTAAAATAACGTCTATTCAAGGTGATTTCCCTAATAAACGTAAGGGATTAGAGAAGTAGAACGAATCCCTGAGCTGATTCACTGAAATGATGAAATAATACTGTCAAGAGTTTAAAAGTGTTTTTTTTTAACAAATATGGTGCATTATTAAACGTAGAAGTAAGTAATACAACAATAGTCCATGAAATACAAACTATTTATTCGAAACTAATTAACAAATAATTAGAAAATTAGGCTGGTATTTTTTGACGTATAACATCTTTCCTCTCGGTTGCTTACGCACCAAAATATTATCCCTATGTTAATCCTATAGTGCCATTTTGTAAAAGATATGGGATCGATAGTACTACCTATATAGTTAGTAAGTACAAGGACTCGACCCCCCCCAGGTGTCTGTACCCTTTCTTGTATAGTATTTAGCTAATGCAAATCTGGACTAGTTCATTTCATCATTTTACTGAAACAGTACAGGGAATTGATAAAATCACTTATTTTCATCAGGAAGACATTGAAGTGACGTTATTTTAACATCTACCTTCAAGTGATAGAGATATGATGAAATTTCTAATTTCACTTTTCCCCTTAGATATATAGATTTTGAATTTTTGTTACGTCGAGGTACAATTGGAACTTACAACGGTCGTGATTGTCATTCAGTGTTGGGGATCAAATATCACACATTTAGATAGAAACTATACATGACTATATTCGGAACGAAATACTCATTGTTTTGCGTTAAGTGTGTGGTGAGCTAACAAAATATATCGCAAAACAGTTCCTCATTGGATAATTTCCTCTTTTCCACAGTCTGAGATATTTGGGCGAGCTCTGCCCAATGTGAAACGTATCATAATTTTTGTTTACGACTACCATAGCGTAATAATTAAAGAAATAGAGGCAAAGTGTTACCCTGAGGACAGAGTGTCCCATTACTGTGTTGCCTGACTTTTCTACAAAAAATGAACAGGAAAATACACAAAACTGTTCTTAGTTTACACATGCGATTTCGCTCATTTTACATGACAATGCTTGCCCCCGAACGTTGTCTATGTCACAACCAGCGATCTGCTCCGATACGGTTTAGAATTGTTACCTTATACATCTTAAGTCCTGAGATAAATCCTCACGAATAACTTAATACCAAAGTTAAAAGAGCACTCCATATAACTCCATATTTTAACTACGGCGGACTTTTGTGCCTCCGTTATGCAATTAATTCAACATATCAACAAAGATGATGTTTTAGATGGAATTGAGAGCTGCAAATCCCTTGAGAATCCATCATTGTGATAAAGGGGGACTTACATGTACATTACTTTTAAAATGACTTCGTAACTTTAATATATTATTTGGATTTCTTTAAAGAAAACAAACCTTGAAGATTTGAGATCCTTTATTTACTTAAAAATAGCTTAAATAACTTTCAGATAATTCAATATGCATTTTTCTACTACAAATGTTTATTTTGAATAAATAAAATATTACTAACACGTTAGTAGATTTATGTATATTAAGATGATATGTGATCAACGCTGATTATCAAAATATAATGAATTAGGTTGAATCATTGAAACCAAGTTACTCTTATTCTGTATGTAGAAAAATATCTGAGAAAACTTGCAGAAAAAGATAAAACTTTATTTTATACACATTTCCAAATGTCTTATTTAAATGAAAACTAGAAATATAAATTTAATATATATTAATTTTACTTTTCACTTATTTATTGACTGTAAGGGAAAGTTCTGTGTTTTTATCAAAAGAAAAAAAAATTTTTTTTTCACTTTTTATTTAAAAATTAATCTAAAGTACACTCATAGGCAAAAAAATTAGCTCACAAAGAAGGAGTCATCAAAATGAAACTAAATTTTACATACGTAATGAATTACTTTGATGTAAGTAAATGATTGGAAAATCAAAGAAAAAGGATCCTTTATTTCAGTGAAAAAGGCAAAAAACGGAGGATTGCATGCCCTGCTGAGCCCCCTCTAACGCAAATGCACGATGCGATGCGATCGGCCATTGAGGAATACAAGTTCTGTATGATATCTTGAGACATTTCGTTCCATATTAACTGTAATCTTGCCTCTAGTTTGTTCAAACTCGTGGAATGCCCAACTCGTCGTCCCAAATGATCACAGATATGATCGATTGGAGACAAATATGGGGATAGGGCAGGTGAAGGAAGGGTAGTAACAGTGTGGACACAGTCTTGTGGCACCCTTGCTGTGTAAGGCCGAACATTGTCTTGTTAAAAAATTGCTCCTGGGAGCCGTTGCATGAATGGCAACACATGTGGTAGCAGGATGTCATGGACATACCTCTGGGCTGTCATGAAGCCACATATCAATAGCAGGGGTGACCGTGTATTTTAGGCAATGACACCCCATACCATCACACCAGCTGTGGGAGCGATGTGTCGCTGTAAAGCAAAGGCAGGATTGAGGCGTTCACCACGGGGTCTCCACACACGAATACGATTATCATCACTGCTGAGATTGAATTTGGAATTGTCGCTAAGTACGACCCGGTTCCAGTTCAATGCATTTCAGTTTCCTCGTGCGCGGCACCACTCCAAACGGAGGCATTGTGGGGTGGGTGTCAAAGGCAGCACACGTAATGGACGCCACGATCCCAAATGTACTTCCGTCAGGCGCCTTCGTATGGTTCGAGGAGACACAAGTGCCCCTAGTGGAGGAGCTACTTGTGCCTCGATAGCGAGCTACGAAGCAGCTGGCTGTACACGTACATTTCTTATGACTTGTCAGTCTTCTCGATGACTGGTTTGTTAAGGGCTTCCTGATCCTGGTCTTTGTCTAAATGGCATCTCTCGGATCCACTGGTCCCAACATATCCTCACAACACAATCAGAGGGGCCTAACTGACCACCCAGCTTTCATCATGTCGAAGATTCTCCCCCTCTTATACTGCGACAGCTGCTCATATTGCATTCGAAATTGGGGTGCAATGGCATGTCTACCTCAGCTCTGGCTTTGTAACCGATTCATCACATTCAAACAAGCTTTGGTTACCTTTTTTTATACTCCACGGAGAATGACGTTAAACGCCCTCTACCGGCCATACGTAATGCACAATCTCGACGCATTTCTTATCACTTGCATATATCCCCCGACATGTACCTTGATGCCAAGTTTTGTTACGATCCCGCAATTATTTCGTGGCGCACTAATTTTTTTTTTTTTTTTTTCTGTTTCAGTGTATGATGTCCTTTGTTCGTTACTACTGTTTAACAGCGTTCTGGCAGCATATATAATTCCCTGGAAAATGTTATGTGTTTTCAACTGCATTTGGAAACCTTCATAATTAATGTATTCATTTCCATTAAGAAATATTTCCCATGACCTGAGAGAGAATACATGTTAGTCAGATGGTGCAATATGAGGAGTAAAAGCTGGCTGAGGTAAAGTTTCCTAACCAAACTCAGCAATTTTTTATGCGATGTTTCTTACTACATGCAGTCTAGCGTTGCCATGATAAAGACTCCCACCCTTTCTGATGGCCACAGATGGACGTTTAAGATTAATTTCCTTTTACAAAAAACATCAAGTTGTAAACAGTAATGGACATTTCATTTTCTTTCGATTATTTTAAATAATTTTAAGAGACAGATGTTATTCTCGAACACATTGTCCGAACACTTGAGAATTTCAAGCTATATGCCAACTGGCAACAGTCACTAAGCTGCATTATTTTGTGATGACCGTTATCCCCATTTAGAACCTGGGGCTTGTGTCTGTGTGTGCCTTTTGTTAGAAATATAAATTTTTTGAGTGTTATTATTATTTTTCATTCAAAAAATAAAATAAATATACATTTTATTAACGCATTTAATCGTATCTTAAAGCTGTATATAATTAAGAAAGAAGGGGAATTTTATACAAAAAAACAAAGCAGTAATAAAAAGATTTTTACAATCATGCGCATGAAAGGCAGAAATGTGATTTTTAATAAAACAAAATCTAATTTAAAATTAATCTCCTTTTATTTTTTATATCTGGTATTATTCAAACGTTAATTAAATAATAAATTAAAAATAAACAATAACAATTAATTATTAATTCAGTAAAAACACTCGAAAACTTTTAGTTCTTATGACTTAAACTGTTGTAAGAAATTTACGGTATATTTTCTCATTATGATAAAATAAAGATAACAGAATAACTCCTCACCATTTCTTTTTCTTTCAATTCAAATTTTTCTAGCATGTCAGTTGGAAAAAAATTCTTGAGGAAGAATAAAAAGAAACTTTTAAAATTTATAAGGCTATTTTTTAGTTATCTTTGCACAGAAATAAAAACATTTTTATAGAAATATTTATTTTAATCATGTTTTTGGCATTTTCAAACATATGAAAATTTTGTAAAGATGTTTTTAATGCTAATATTGCAAATTAAAATTAAAAAAAAATGGATAGTTTAAAATTTATTCTTGTTCAATAAAATTTCTCAAATAGGAATCTATTTCTTTATGCAGTGTGATTGAAATCTATTGAAAAAAATAATTAGAATACGTTTATTTGCAGAAGATTCTTGGATTACTAATGAGATTTCAAATTGCTTTTCCTAATAAATATGCATTAAAAGCTCATAAAAGAGACAGTGAGAATCCGTATAATAATTAATTATGTGTATATTTTAAATACTCAAGAACCTTATATTGGAAGATAAGGGAATATATTTCCACGGATTAACAACAAACTATTTTATAAACTATATGAGCAGCATAAAAAGTTTTCTTTCTTTTTTTACGAAATACAAGGCAAACATATCTCGCTTGAATTGACGCAAGAAATAGTCAAGATTCTTTCATCCACCTCCCCTGCGTCATTAACCAAAAGAGTCTATCTTTGTGGTCAATTGCCCGATGGCCAAGAACAAACGCTTCTATGAATATATTCCTTCTCTTACTCGTGCGAGGAAAAATTTCTGCCTCTCCTTGAATCCCCTCAATATCTTAGAAAGAAAGAAGATAAAAAAATACTTCTATGCATTGATCAATAGTTATGTTGACTGGTTATCAAATTGCTGGAAGAATTTTGGGAGTGAATGTGATAACACTTCTGAATGGAGGTTTTTCTTTTTCTGCAGGGCATAGAAAAGTGACAAACAAGGAAGACCATGTTTTGAATATAAGATTAAATCACTTTTATTTTTCTTAAAACATTAAGCTTGGATTAGAAATCCAATGGTCTGAATAAATGGAGCATTATAAATTCATTATGAATATAATGGCTCATTAAAAATATATCTTTTTCTATTATTCATTCTTTTTTTATTATAACCGAATGAAAAATGATTATTAATTATTTACTTTTATTTGTATATTTTCCTTGCATATTCATATATAGATGTGTTCTTTTAACGATTATATTCGATGGTGTTAGTAAAAATGGTGTATGATAATTGCCCATCTGCATATTTAGAAGTGTGCTTTTTTTTTCTTTATTTCATTATAATTCCTTAAAATAAGCTCTAAAAGGTTTATCAATTACTTTATTAACGTAAAATATATAATGAAAATATTAATGGATTCATATCGTTGCTATATTTAAATTTTGGACATTACTTTCATCAAATTATATGCTTTTGAATCGATACAGTTCAAAAAGTAACATTATGTTATTTGGAAATTTAATACTAAAAGATAAAATGTATATGAACTTAAATTCCCATTAAAATATAATTTTAAAAGCAGTATAATATCTTATGGTTGTCATATGTATAATTTTTGTTTATGACAATGGATACTAAATAAGAATAATTGACTTTTTTATTTCTTATAGAAGAAATAGGAGGAAATTTTGGAGGAAAATGTGAAACCGTTATATTCTAATCACTTTGTTCTTAATTATATGTATATTATTTAATTTATGTTAAATTTCAAATGTAAAATTTAAAAAGAAAATCAATCTATGTTTTTGAAATAAAAACATTAAATGAACATAAAATACTTGTTTCCATTGTTGTTGTTCATGCCACTGATAGACAGTAACATCAGATAAAGGTAAATGAAATTCATCTCTGTTAAAGGCTAAGATTTCTCCCCGGATGGTAGCCTTAGCTTCCTGGCAGCACCATGCAGGTGATAGCACGAATATAAAATACTTTAAATATTTGACTAACACAAAATGTAACGAATCCGCTGGGACATTGGATTTTTTAAAAAATTGTTTAGGTGCGGTGGAACGAATCGTTTTATATAGTTGCGTTGCTCATAAAATACTGTAATTGCTTGACTAACAAAATAGTAATTACTTCAAATTTAGCCTAAATTCTACTATGCACTTTGTTCTGCATTTAAATGTGTATATGTAAAAAGATAAAATGTTATATAAATATAACATATTTAATTAATTATTTTACTATCCATCTAAAATTGAAAAAAATATCCTGAAAAGTAATAAACCCATTTTTATTAGAATAAAACAGAACAAAATGATTAATTAAGTACAACCCAATTATATTATACAATGATGATAAAACACCCACTAATTCTGACTCACTTTTAAATGTACCTGAGATTGCTGCTTTCCAGTTTCAGATTTATGAGCCAAAAAAAGTAGAATGAAAGTAGAAATTGAGCTTACAGAAAATTGAAATACCAAACGCTAACATTGGTTTAATTTGTATTAAAACGAATAATAGTTATTATCATAATGAGAAATACGCGTTCATAAAAAAGTGTTACACTTTTAAATACAGCGATACATTTAAAAAGTTACACTAATATCAATTAGAAGTTAATATGGTTTCCCTTGGAACGCAACCTTCACTGGGAATGAAAACTCCCAGCCAAATGATGGCCGATTTTTATAAGTTCTGGATATTACAGGGCTGTATATCAGTACTACTACTGCCTACCCTCCACTTAATACGCTATAAAAAATTCTTTATTTTATACAAATGCTCAAAACTTCCAGCTGATCTTTTATCATCGGGTGGTGTACATTTGGATAAATAAGGCGATTTCAGATGAAAATAAGTAGTCTACAAACAAATTGTTAATCCAGAAAGTATGTATCGCTTATGTATACTTAATAGCCTGAAATTATCAGTTTGTTTGATTTATTTTGTTTGATCATATTCAGGAATTTTGATTAATTTAAATGATTTCTCCTACTAGCTCTTTATTTTTAGTTTTAAACATTAAATATTTGTTTTCTACCAGTTACACAAAAAATTTTAAGAACCGTCAACAAAGACCTCGAATGGCTTTTAGGTTATAAGTTAATAAAAATAACCAATAACAATCCATTGAGCCTCCAAACATAATATGAAGTACAAACAAAAGCACAGTGCAACAGCATTCAGTGTGGTATTTTATGTTTGCTTTTATACCTATTATTAACAATTAATGGTCCTTTTAGTTCTTCAACAACATATGTCCTATGTGGAAGTTCATTCTTCCTCTGGACCAAAAGGAACTTGGAATACTCGAGAAAGGGGGCGGGTAAATTCATCGCACTAACTATCTCTGGATCTTCATACACGAACTACAGGATCATCCCGATGATCTATTTACTTGATGTTTGTGGGATGAAATCATGTGCTGCTTCCTTTTATATCAACTGGCACAGAAATTCATTCTTAAATGACTTTCATCAGCGAAATGCATATGACCCTATTAATGAGATAAAAGTCCTGAACTTTTAATCTTGACATCACTGTAAATGGTGCAGCCAAATGTCGGATGCCGCCAATGGTATACATCGTTCAAAACAATAGTCCTTCTTTATACACATGTCTGACCAATGTAAAGCGGCATAATGTCTAGTAAACATTCTCAGGTGTTAGATGTGTGGAATGTAACCCGATGTCTGGTTCTGGTCTATTTTTGCTAAAATAAAAAGTACTTATTTTGCTTAGATAAAAAAAAATAATAAAATAACTTTCAGAGGCCTTCTTTGGAGAACAACCGACAAACATTCTTACAGCAGTACCTGCCCTTTAGAATTCATTTCGATTTCTCAAACCTACACTTTTGCAATTCAAAACTTTTGTTCAACACTCATCAAAACCTTCTTCAAACTTGCGTTCATTCTGTTAGGTGTAAATTCATTATAACCATTCCTTGTATCCATTATATATGAACGCATGAATTCACTTTAACTCGTAGGGAATGCCTTAAAATAAGCTCTTCCTTCTTTTTATCTCGTCTTCGCACTAAGCGTGTGCATTTTATGCGTTTGCGTCCAGTGAAAACTCATTTGATATGTTATAATACTAATAATTTCAATTGAGTTTTCTTCATTGAACTTGTTATAAAAAGCCCCCTTATTAACATGTTTTATGGTGAAAACTGCCCTGTGGTGTGCTGCCCTGGAACTAATGAACATTTGGTACTGATTAGAGACAGTAGGAATGTGAGATAAGTGAGAAATCAAATTTGAATGTTAATATGTTGGCTACAATGTTTACCGTAAAAACCCGTATGAAGGATATTTTTTGCCCGAACTTCTCGATATCATAGAAAATGATATGTTGACAAAAAAAAAAATCACCCAATTGAAAAATAGTCGTTTAAGATAATAATTAAAAATAATATAAGAGCGTAATTAGATATTTTTTGTTTGAATTAATAAAACATTTCTTCGGCCTAGTTATCAGACTGCGTAACTCCACCGGTGTAACTGATTTGATACAGGAGTGAAACGCGCCTAGCGGGTTTTGGTGCGAGTTCTTAATCGCGCCAAGCAGCGGTTGTTGTAGGGTTACATGAAACCCAAGATTACGGCCTAGCGGTATCAAATCGTTAGAAAAATAATTGTAAAGAACTGTTTCAAAATATTTTTCAAATGAAAAATTTAGGAATAGATTAAAAATCCGGTGACATCATATATCTATATTTTTTGTGTGAAGCAAAACCTTTTGCCTTCCTTTTGTTTTGTCTACGCCATACCTCAGTGCGCGCTCCACTTTTAATTTATTCCTTCGATCAGTGTAATCACTGTTTTTTTTAGTTCATAATAAAACTAGATTTCAAAGGGAGAGGTGATGGCAAGATATTAACATCAAAGAAATACAAAAGAAAGTAATATTAATGTGTTATACTTCCAGGTATAAATTATTGACACTATTTTAAGCGTTCATTACACAAATTACTGAGCAGAGATCCCGCGGGAAAAAAATCAAAACAAAAGAAATAACACTTATATATGTTATCCCCATGCACTGGCGTAGCTAGCTCTTACGGGGCCATTTCTAAGATATGGGAACCTTGTTAGTGGGACTGTAGTTACACATTTTGGGGCCCCTGCAGCTTTGGAGCTTAGTATAATTGATACGGTGGTAGCTACGCCCCTGTCCCCATTGCAACCACGTTATCGCACGATAAAAATATCAAAGTAAACCATATTGTAATATTATCACCTATCTTGGCGAACATAAACAACTTGGCGCCTAGTACTACTGTATCAAATTAGCATCCCAGATGGAATTACGCAGTCTGATAACTAGGCCGACGATTTCATATATTCAAGTCGTCATTTTTCTTCAATTTTTAGTCCTCCTTTTCTTTGTAAAAAAATGGTCACCTTAATATTAAGAAAAAATTTCCCCTCAATATTATTAGATTAAATATTATATTTAACAATGAGAAAATTGTCTGACAAACAAGAAGTCACATCAGAAAAAAAGAAAAAATTGGACTGTTGCAATTACTTTCCCTATGTGAAAAAACCCTTTGAACTTTTGTCATTATATAGTGAAGTAGTTTAAATTCTTATAACTCTGCCAAGATATATTTGCATATTATTGCTGATCATGCTTCCAGGTATATTTGGACCCTTCTATCAAAAATTGCAACAACAAATACTTATTTCAATATATAAAACAAAATTTTCTGAGCCATATACCGAAAAAAAAATATTAAATGATAGAAACATTGCATTCATCTCTTCAAACTTTAAACATTTCTTAAGACATAACAATCTCACTTCATTATTAACAATTTCTCACAGACCAAACACAAATGAAAACGTTGGATGTGAGGATCAAATCATTATTACTCGCTTTAAATGTGAAATTTGTAATAACAGAAATAAAATACCATAGGCAAAAATTTTGGAAAAAGTAACCCCCATTAATGTAATCAAACTACAATACTTTCCTCCAACCTATTTAATGGATGGTAATTTGTCTTTTGAAATTTAAATAAAAGGTAATAAAATATACCCTCTTGTAGAAGAAGAAGCAAGATAATTAGCTAAAGAAAGGTAAGAAGCTCTTGAAATTGATGGTCAAATGTAGGGACAAGTAATTTATAATTAAAACAAAGTTCTAGAAAACACTATTACATTTATTTTCCCATCATAATTGTTCGAGTTTTAAATTGAACAGCAAACCATTTCTCATAAATGATAATCCAAACCTAAGATTCGAATTCTAGCTTATTCACACACATTTCTATAGTCTTCGCATGATGTTCACACGTTTTACTCTCCAAACGAAGCTTAAGCTGAAAAGGGATGATTCAGCAGTTCTGCAAATAAATATGCAATAAAATTAAAACTCCTAACACTTGGCGTTGGTTTGTCTTCCTGTTAAGATGTCTCGATGACTGGCTGAATAAAAAACTGTTTTTGACGAAATGTTCTCGATGTGCTTACTTTGAATCGTCTCATGCTTATAATAACAAATTGTTGCATTTATTAATAATAACTACTAAACAGCCAGTGACGGATTCCTAGTTATAATTACTATAAATTATGCACCTTAAAATCCTGTGTGTATCGCACACCCATACTTTCTAACAGCAATTTTTAATTTTTAGATATATTCGCCGAATAATGCCGCTCACGTTTTTACGTAGAAACCTGGAATGTACGTATGCAACGCTGTCATGTTCTGATGCGATTTATTCGAAGGTTATTTCCTAAACTTTTGCAAAAATAGTACACTTTTAGAGCTAAAACCTTTTAGCTCCATTTAGAATGTAATTCATTTTAAATAAATACTATTTCAAAATATGTAGCATTCTAATTTTTTTTTTCATGCTCATTTCTTTTTCTTTTTTAAAAATTTATTTTTAAAGCTATTTTTTGTTATACCCGGCGTATAACGCACCCCCGTAAATTTCAATCTTTGGTGTTAAAAGGGTGCGGTATACGTGAGATTTTACGGTAAGTATAAATTATACATATATTTTTAATTTGCATGTTAACGATATCCTCTGTTTTTTTTTTTTTATTTAAATTAATGTTTTTAAGAATAAATGACATTGAAAAAAATTATTATAACGCATTCAAATAAGAATTTAAAGCAACTATTTCTTTCTAAGTCATAGCATGCTTACATGAATGAATTTAGTCTATTTAGTCATGTAATGAATTTAGTCTATATAGGCTCGTGTAATAGAACTACATAGATAAGTGTTAGCGTCTTTGAAGAATGTACCTAATAACTTAACCTATTTATGTGCCTAGCTCTTCGTAAAGGAACGGTAACCATTTTGGAATAATTTATATCCCACTTTTCAAGCGTACCAATGAGCTTTGATTTGTTACTTCCACTCTACCTTGTACGTGGGTTTCAGACGTAACTCACTACACATTTCTGTCAAATTGCAGAGTTTTAAGTTGTACTGAAACATTTAACTGAATTTTTAAGTAAAAATTGAAATATCAACCGAAAAGTAAATTTATAAATTTTCTTCATTTTTCTATTCCACTAATTGTCAAAAATCTTTCATACGCTAGATTATGCGGTGACACAAAAAGTCAAACTTTGTAGCCCATATGTAACTCTTAGGCCGAAAATTCATTTGATTTGGAACACCACTTAAAGATAAAAAATATTTGTCTAAGAAAACCCATTAACAATCATGCCCTATTTTCACGCATTTATTCCCAAATTTAAAATGCCCTCAAATAATTAAAATAGAGCATTTCAAATGAAAATTATTTTTTTAGAAAATTGTCTTACCATGCATTTTCTCGAAAAAATGTTATCTTTTTCCATGTTCATTCACACAACAAATGAAGCCACGTTTTGAAAGAAAAAAAATGCTTGTAATTAATTTCGCTAATTATATAAAATAAATTTTGCAACGAAACAAAAATATGTTATCCACAAATCTTTTTCAAAAATCCTTGCTTTACAAAATCGTGAAAAGAAAAATAATTCTAAAAAAGGCAATACCGGAAATATGCATAACTAATTAAATACCTTTTTTTTTTCTGGAAGATAGCGGTTGTCAAAGTGAAGAATTTCATTTCGCCATGTAATTAATTTAACATAAAAATAGAAAAGTTAATAAATCACAAAATACATTTTGTTGTTTCAATGTAATTAACATGTTCTAGGTTATATCATTTCTCCTTCAATATGCTTAGTTTAAATATTGAAAGTGGGAATCATTTCCTCCATTAGATTATTAAAGGTGCTTATAACATAGTAAAAACATATAGGATATTATATCACATGCAATTTTGTACCATTATTTTCTTTATGTGAGGCAGGATCTCTCAATTTTTCCAGAAACATTTCTTATCTTTTTTTTTTTTGGCAATGAGTGCGTGTGTATGGAGATATAAATTGTTAGGAATTTTGTGTAAATAGTGTAAGTAATTTGTATTTGGATGTATAATGCATTTATATTTCTCTATGTTATATCTATTTTAATATTCACAAGCAACGCCGTCCCTTACGTTATAATGGCAATTCAATGAGAACGCGGGATGGACTCTTGGTGCTAGAGGCAAGTTGGCATAATTTTTGGACCAATTTAGCAACCATTTTTGTTATGTTCGGGACCCCATGGATTCTTCTAGAAATTAGTGGAGAAAACAACTAATTTCGTGATATATGACACAAGTAAATAATACTCGAAGTTTCCTTTTTATCTAAAAATAGAGCGATGCTCGCCAAAGCGAGTCAGTCTTGTTTCAACCAGTGTCTGGTGAGCATTGTTTTGACCATGATTACAGATTAGATCGGCTGTGCTTGTGAATAATCTTTTGCAAACGAGTATTTTATGCACTTATAATTGTCTCTGATTTCTGTTGAAGGTGTAAAGACCTTCTGAGATTTTTTCTGTGAATATTACTGCTGAATCCCGTATTCCCAGGATTGGATTTTTGACAATAAATTTCCATCACTCTTAAAGAACAGTGTTTTTTTTTTTTCTTTGTGGTTGTTTTGCTTAAAATCCTTGAACTCCGATCAACGTTACAGTTTGACGTCAAAATTTGGGATTTCATGCCAATAACAAGAAATATGGAAGAGCAACTGAAGGCTCTGTTGGAAGGCATTATTGCCTTGAAAAATGACCAAGATCAGACTGGAAGAGGCCAGCAAGAAATGCAGAAAGTTCTGGAATATATGCAGAGAAGCCAAGAAGTGACAGTTAAAGGAGAGAATGCAGAAATGTCAAGAAAACCTGAAAAATACTCTTGAAGAGAAAAACAACAGTGTGGAAGAAAATAAATGAGAAGTTGAAGAGAAAATGAAAAAGTAAAAGGAGGAGAAAAAGGGAAAATAAAATGGAGGAGGAACTAGAAAGGATTAAAGAGCAAGTTGATGAAAGATATGAAGAAGTTTTTAGAAATGTTAGTCTTCCTTCACTACGAGTAGACGATCTCGAAAAAAAGCTCCTAGCTTGCGAGAATTCAACGAATGAAAGCAAGTTTCACTCTGCTGATCCAGTACATGTGTCGTCTTCTTCAGTGCTTCTTTATGAAGACAAGATACCAAAAGACCAGAGAAAGTTTGCAGGAGTGTGCTATGAAAAATAAAGGCTCACCAACTTAGCTTTCTCAGGCTATCCAGCAAATGTGCGAGAAATAATATCTTTACAGTATTTCTTGGACGCTGAAAGATGGAGAAGGGCAGATGTCCAATATCTTAAACCCGTCCTGTTACATGTCCTGGAATTGGAGTTCGCCACTCAAGCCAGTCGCAGAGACCACCATTTCATCCGAGGAGCTAGAATGACTGCAGATGCGCCCTGAGAATCTCCATGGATAAAGGAGATTAAGAAATTGAGAGAAGAAATGCAAACCATAAAGACTGGAGTTTCAAACCAGAAGAAACGCAACTTCAAATACTAGGGATGTGGTTGAACGGGATATCTGAAAATAAACTGTCCCTGAGCAAGGAAGGAAGAGAACCCTCTCTTCTTCCAAACAGTAAAAATAATGACCGCCTCGCGGGGCGGAGGTTGCCAGATAATGAAACGCCCCATCACAAAATTATCCAGATTACGGCAGTAAATGGCGGTGAAAATAGACTCTACGAGATAGGACAGATTAATAATATTTCATACCGTACAGTTGTTCATACTGGAGCCAATGTGTCTGTAATCAGAGAATATTTGGTTCGAAACTCAAAATCTAAAATTATCTGGACGCCGCCATGCGTTTCCTTGTAAACAGTGACGGGTGACAAGATTCGTGTACATGATAAAGCTAACATCACTATAAGGTTTGGAAATATCGACTGTTACCATACGGCATACATAGCAGATATTACCGATACTAGTATTCTCGGACTGAATTTTTTTGAAGAACAATAACTTGAAACTGGACTTTTAAAATAACAAAATGCATTCAAAATTTGAAGACATCACATTTTTTTGGCCTTCATATTCGATTTGAATCCAATCATTAAATTGTAGCAAAATCCAGCATCTTATTATCACCAAGAACTGAATGTATAATACCCGATCTAGTAGCAGAAAATAGAAAATTCCGATTTGGCTTAATTGATTATCCTGACCCAGACAATTTAAAAGTAGGCATACTGATAGCTTCGTTGGTAGTAGACCTCTCGATGCCAGTCGTTCCAGTGAGAGTGAATAACATGAGTGTGGACTTTCCAGGAAAGAAAGGTAATAGAGCAACTTGTGCTACTGTCACTTTTGTAGACCGAAAGAGCAATAACCAAGACCTTCATTCAGAAGATCTAGTCAAGAATTTACTACAAAACACTTACTTAGATGAGAAACAATGATGTTATGCAAGAGAGCTGAGTAAAAAATTAAAAAGCCTATTTTCAAGAAAATCTGAGGACTTTGGAAGAACTAGATTAACAGAACACCGAATTGACACGGAAAAGCATACTACTATTAAGAAGAACCCCCAATGACTGCCGTTTGCTAAACAAGACGAAGTGCAAAAACGTTTAACGGCATGCAACATAATTATGTCATTGAGTCGTCAAATCCTTGGGCATATCCCATCACCTTGGTCAAGAAGAAAGACGACTCTAACAGATTTTGTGTGGACTATCTTCAGTTGAATGAGGTTACAAAGAAGGACAGTTACCCTTCTACCAAGAATAGATGACACGCTTGAGACACTTGCCGGCAATACCGATTCTTCTACCCTATATCTATCCATCCAGAAGATAAAGATGATGGGAAAAGAACTGTAGCAACTTAAGGTTATGTCTTTCTGGAATGTACAATGCACCTGCGACATTCAAGCGAATTATGGATACAGTCCTCATAGAACTTTCGTATGAGGTCTGCCTGGTTTATCTTGATGATATTATTATCATGGGGCGTTCATTCGAAAAACATCTTAACAATTTCAGAAGTGTACTACAAAAGCTGAAAGAAGATAACCTGATGTTAAGCCCATTCAAGTGCCACCTGTTTCGGTTTAAAATCACCTATCTCGGGAATATCATTTCGGTGGAAGATGTTCGAACAGACTCATATAAGATTGCGGCTGTGAATGAATGGAACAGCTGGACGGATGTTCACCAGCTCCAGAGATTCTTGGACTTATGCACGTATTACCGGAAATTCGTGAAAAAATTCTCAACAATTGCCAGACCACTTCATAAGCTGATCGAGGTAAAACAGAAATTCATATGGAGAGAGGAGTACAAGAACGCCTTTAAGAAGGTCAAGTACGCATTAACACGCTCTCCAGACATGGCATATACTGAAACTGGGAATCAATTTATTCTTGACACAGGTGCAAGGCATGAGAGAATCGGAGCTTTGTTGTCCCAAGAAAAAGATGCACAAGAGCGTACCATCACCTATTTCAGTAAGTGTCTGTCCAGACCAAAAAGAAATTATTGTGTGATCAGATAGAAAAGTATTGCTAACGTAAATGCCGTGAATCACTTCCATCCTTACTACGACGGTCAATGAATTGTGCTGCTAGCAGATCATGCATCATTGACCTGGCTGCTAAATTTGAAAAATCCAGAAGGCTAAATAGCCAGATGGATAGAAAGACTACAAGATTTTGACGTAGAAATTCACCACAGAAAAGGATCAGCACAGGGAAATGCAAACGCCTTTTCTACAAGACCTTGTCCTGAGAGCTGTAAATACTTCTCGAGATTCGAAAAGAAATTTGGCTTAATAGATCCGGTAGTCCTCCAGATTATACAGCCATAAACATCTTAATTGAACCCGTGGTCTGATGAGAGCGTCAGAAAAGGTTAACTGAATGATATCAGTTAATCAGTAAATAAAACCAATAATTTGGTGGTAAATTCTTTGTCAAGAAATCAAATATATCAACTTTGATTTTTGCTGTCGGTGTCGTAAGGGTACGAATTGATATTCTTTTTTCTATTTGGAATGGTTTCGGTTAGTGATAACACACAGTAGTGGAGTAGCGGCAATTTTATGGGTGGAATTAATTTTATGTACCTTTCATATCTTGCAAGCGAAAAATATCTGAAAAAAATAAATCGTTTCAAGAAGATTAGGAGGTTGACTATTTTGTAGTGAAAAACAAACGTGGATCATTAATTGCTTGATTTGCCACGAAAGTGTTGTATTTAAAAATACCAATAAACAAGAATCATTCAATGTGATGCTTTTCCTCTAAGATCTCTTTCATGAGGTTTGTTATAATATTGGTGATCATTTGTTGACTCAGAAATAGTGAAGGAGTGTTTCTTAAATGCTTCTAATTTAGTGTTAGAGAAAAAAATTAAAAAAATATAAAAAAAAAATAATAGTTAACAAATGCAAAACAGAGGAGTTATACTATTTCAATCAATTTTCCACATTTTAAAAAAATTTCCAATGTTATCTTGGTCCTATAAAGCATTCCCCCCACCCGTTTTATCATCATGTTGCGGCCCGCGTGAAATAGCTGGCATGTATATAAAAAGGTTGAGTACCCCTGTAATAGATTCTTCTAAAAATTAGTGAATAAATACACTAATTTTACGTTTTATGATGCAAGCGGATCTTTCTCGAAGTTTCCCTCAGTTCTATAAATAGAGCGATGCTCGCCGAAACGAGTCAGTCTTGTTTCACCCAGCGACTAGTGAGTATTGTTTTGAACTAGATTACCGATTACCTCGTCTATGCTTGTGAATAATCTCTTACATACATGTATTTTAGATACTGATAATTGTGTCTGAGTGTTGTTGTATTCTAGTGAAGACTTTCTGAGATTTATTCTGAGAATATTGCTGCGGAATCCTGTATTTCAACGATTAGAGTTTTGATAATAAATTTCCATTGTTCTTAAAGAATTGTTTTTTTCTTTATGTCTGCCCTGCATAAATCCTCAAACCCCGATCAACGTAACAATATATGTAAGTATACTTTTTGTATTAAGTAGATTTCATGTTGGCAAAAATTTAATTGTATATTTTATTCTTACAAATATCAGTTATCTCTAACATATTTGTAAGACTATTGGTTGCTTGTCCCCCTTGTGTAAGACTACTACCTAATTCCTGGAATGAGAAACTATTTTAGGCTGCATAGTCTTTATTTTTTTTTTTCAATTTATTTCGTTCTGATTTACGTCATACTCCGCAGTAGCATGAGAGCTTTTGAACACGGGCTTCGTAATTTTTATCCACGGTCAAGTGACAGGGACCTTTAATGTACGTCAACTTCTCTACAAGGCAGGATTTCAGAGCCATTGGTTCTCAAGCGGCGGTTTCATAACCATGACCACACGACTATCGCAAGCACCAATATTATTTACTTGCATCGCCTATGTGGTGAGAAAATCTGCATATAAAACGTGTAACTGGTAATATAAAACAGCAATGAATCACTTCTAAGAATAGTTACAGACAGAAAATTATTTCTTAAATATGGACCAGAAAAAATTTACATTATGAGACAAAATTGTGCATTTTTTTTCTGAATAAATAACAGCGGATTTAAATCCTTTTGAAGTGGAATAGTTCTTTGGTAACTTTAGGGATTAGTTTTTAAAACAGTTTTTACTTGCAACATATTCATATGAATACAAAGAAAAAGTCGTGTGAATGAGCAGATAATTGAACTTGTTCCTTGATTACTAGTAAATATATGGTTTAACTTGATGAATTGTCTTTGTTTCAATTACAGAAAAGGATTCTATTTAAAAAAATACTCACAGAAAATTTTGATCTTGCTTGTTTGATTTTAATTATACAGCTTTCATGAGGGCCATTGATGGCATTTTTGCTTGGATGGCATTAATGGTCATATTCCCTAAAATACCATAGAACTAATTGAAATTCTGGCAAATCAGTTAACATTCCAAAACGTTTTCATGAATCACATCCATCCAATTATGTAGACTATCTCCATTAGGGTCTATAACTAGTTTCATGTGGATAATATTTCTCTATTCGTATAATAATAAAAAGCACTATAATTTTATTAAATGAATGGGAAGATGAAGGCATATAATTGTCTTAATTCCTTCAATGAGCAGGCCTTTGTATTAGTTATCCTCACTTGATTACATTTAGCATCTAGTGAAATAACTATTTTTTCCACCTTCATCGCTTTCAGAATTTGCATATATTTTACTATAGGACTGGTACAAAAACTGTTAATTAACACGAATGTCCATATGTATTTATACCATGTCAAATTGCGGCATTACACATAATACTTACGTTAAAGAAACGTTATATAAATAAGAAAATGATTTTGGGAATATTAATAACTCTTATGTCAATGGATACTTCAGAAATTATTTCGAATCGCGAATTGAAAGCAATTTCTTAAAGCACTTAACATTCTCTTTCATCAAATTTAAATCCATCAATTTTTAATTGGATGAATTTTATTTGTGTAATATTTTAATTTATTATTTCATATCTTCCACTTTTTTACATTTATACCAGTGATTCTCAAACTGTGGGGTGCTCCCCTATAGAGGGGTGTAATAACGCAAAGTTGGGGGAGGGGCGAGGATATCGAAAAGTCGAAAATAAAAGATCAAAAATCATGATGGAAAAAGTGTATCACAAATATTGAAAGTTTGAGAAGAACTGATTTATACTTTAGCTTACTTCTTAGAAATTTATTGGACAATGGAGAAAGTTATATATAAAGGGTTCTTATAAAGACACGTAGGGTTTAAATCCGGTTTTCGTACTTTAGTCTCTAAATTTAGGCCACTAAAATGTCTTAACAGATATTTATATAACTTAAAACCTTTTTTTTTTATGTCTCCATCAAAATCATATTGTGTTTACAAACTTGCAGTAATAATAAGTGCTATTATATATATACGAATTTAAAATTGCTTCATTTCTTTTGAAAAAAAAATAGTTATCAAATTCTTATATTTGATTTAATGTTAGTTTAAGAAAATGTCTTGAAATAAAACATTATCTCCCTATTTATTCGTTTGTTTATTCGTGTTATTTTATCACTTAAACAATATATTTAATAAATATTTGATCGATTTTATTCGGAAAAACTTTTTGAAGATTTTCGATAAAAATAATTTGGCTGCTATATATAAGAATTTGTAAGCTATATTAAAATAATTTAAAACATATTGCTTCAGAGTTTTTGAATATTTTCGAAAAATAATTATCTTCTTAGAACTATTTAAAAATGATAATTTTACTAAAATAGACATCGAAATTTTATTAAAAAAAATCAAAAACCATTGTTTGCGAAAAATTTAGTTATTAAAAATACGCAAAGAAACATGTTATATATATATAAAGTATGAATTAAGTTATGATTATTAAAATAACTTTGCCTACAGTTTGAGAATTCTGATAAATATTTTCATAGAAGTATGCTTTTAGATGGAAATATATTCAATTAAATGTCCTTAAATTCTTTATCTAATGTCAAATTTTTTGTGGATTTGATTTAATTTGCTTGAAATTTATGACAAATAAGATATTGGTAGCGTGTCGCACTTCCACAACACAGGTCCGGGGTTCTATTCTCAGCATTGGCCAACGTTTCAGATGTGTTGGCTAGGCTAGGTCGATTCAGTCTTTCATTTCTTCAGGGGGTCGATAAATGAGTACCAAGCTTGCATGGCAACTAAACAATGGGTGTTAAGCTTCAGACTGACCACCTGTGTGGGACATCTGCTCCTGCACCTCAGTGCCCAATGGTCAGGTATACTGAGATGGGAACAGTGGGCCTTGGCTCTAATTGGCTGTTGCGCCACTGAATTTGATTTTAATTTAGATATGTTATTTCTCGTGACATTGACATATATGTCATAATTTTGAATGAAGCAAAGTTTGATTTTTATAACCTTTTCTTTTCTCAGTAAATTAATTGTACTTTTTCGTGTAACACTGATAATTTCATTTCAATATATAAGAAAATGTATTTCAATATTATTGGAATTGATACAATTTAAAATGATACTACGAAATTTTTAATTTAAACTGTATGTGTGTGCGAAAACTATGAAATAAATGATGGGTAGTTTCTTTTAAGAATAACTTTATTTCTCAGAACTTTAAGTAAAGGTCACAGGCCATATTTGTAGCAAATTATAATTTAGTTTTTAAAATTGCAAAAAAGCGATGTTTTTGAGTCATCTGTTGAAACAGTTAACACATCGGGAGACCCTCGGTGAAAACTAAAAACATAGTTATTTTTCCGTATTTCTTGGCTTCACATAGAATACTTTTTTTAATAAAATACATTTTAATGAAGACAAAAATTTTGGATTTTAAGCATCATTATATAAGACTTCACTGGTTTATAGCAAGATGAAGGTAACCGACTACCCTAAAATCATGATTTTTTTCAGAAATTGACACATATTTTTACGATTTATTGCATAGGCCATCTTAATAGCTTAAAAAAATACCAAGTTTTTTTTATTTCCCATTCAATAGAACAAAAACCACAAGTGTTTTAGTAAAAGCAGATGCCATAACATTGCACAAGATGACAAACTTTAAAATGCGTTTTACTCGAAATGCGTTTTTTTCGAAAAACTAAAACGGGGACAGCGATTGCTCAGAAAGTTTTGAAAATAATTTGCTGAAATGTGTTGCTTAGGTTTTGTGTAACAGTAGAAGTGTTTTGATGATCAGATTTATCAATCACTGCTTTAATTCAAAATTTACACTCCCTTATGTGACAATAAACACAGTTATTTTAAGCAATTTTATATAATCACTAAGATAAAGTTTTCTAGTTTTTGTAAAAATTAAAATATCTCTTATCCTGTAGGTCATTTCAAACATGAATAACAAAGTAATACATCAAAATTGAAAAAAAATGAGAATTCGTTTATTAAATTTTTGTACACAGTGGACCCCGTTTATGCAATTTTTTGTACATTTTCACCAGTTTTTGCCCATTTTAATAATAATAAATTTTTTTTCTGTTTTCAATTTTAGTATTTTTTTCCTTAAAACATACTAAATAAATCTAAAAATCACAAAAAAATTCCCGTATCTCCATTTTTTCAAAAAAAAAAAAAAGTTGTCGCAAGTAGTTGGATACCTTAATCAAACTCTTACCGGGAAGAAAGAGATGGCTGGAAGAATTTGAAATATACAAAATACAACTTAATTTAGACCTATCCAGATTACGAATACGAGTGCAATGAACATTAATTTGAATTTGAAACAGAAATATAAACTTTATCTTTTAAACAATTTTAGGATTCTAATTTTGAAAAATATTATATTCAGTTAATGTTTCCTGTTGATATATTTGCTCTTTGTTTTATTATAAAATATTTACTTTATATTTTAATTTGAAAATTGAGAGGTTTTTATTGTGTGTTTTCCTAATGTGTTTTTGTTTATTCAATGAATAATTGATTGCTAATGATATTTCTTAGTGGTTTTTTCAGTTTCTTGAATGTTTATATCTTTGTTAGTTTTCTCCAGGAGGTTCTAAGACGCAAGTATGGAGAATGTTGAGCAATGTATGATAAAAACGTTACTTATTCTGCATTTTTGTTTGAAGTGAGTGGCAACTCACAGAAGCGGTTTAAAACGAACCAGATTAAAACAGAACAAACGTACCTTGAACTAAAACAGATGTTATAGAGTGGACTTTTAGAAAACATTTAAGTAACTAAACGTTAGACATACCTTGGAAAATGAAACTCTTTGGTTTCTATTCGTAAGAACATATTATTCAATTCAATAGCAATCATGATTCAAAAACGGACAATTTGGCACCCCTACTCCTAAGACTTGATTGGAATGGCAACAAACTACTAAAGATAGGCGAATATTTATTTTTCTTCATTTTGAAGATTAAATGTATGAAGATTTGATATTTATTTTGAATATTTGAATGAATAACTTTGACCCTTAAATGTTATTTTAGATAGTTGAAGATAAAATGATTAAAAGCTTTAAATTAGCATGATGGTGGAAATCCAAATAATAATAATAATAAAACTCAAAAAGCTTCATTTGCCAAATCCTAGCATGAATTAGAAAACTCACTAATGAAGATAGTGTCGAGTAAAACTTATTTAAATTGATTACAAGATGAACCATTCTTTGAATTTATAACAGTTGAATTATACCAAAAAAAAAAGCTTTAAGAATTTAACAAAGAACTAAGCGTGTGTTACATAATTTTGAAAAATACACTGAAAGAAAACGAGTTAGTTTTTACCGGTAATGACCTCCAGTTTTACAAAATGATATATTACTGAAAATATTTTGTCAGCGACTTTCCGAAGACGAGCTTTATAAATTCAATGAGAAGAAAAGAGATTGGCCGACATTATCTAATCAATTTAAAACTATACATGAAAATGCAAATCTAAATAATACAGATAAATATCAATATTTATATTCAATTAGTGAAATCTTGCCACAGATAGCACAAAAATGTACTTTTTTTTTGCATTATTTAAAAAAGTGTGGACGAATGAAAACATTTATTTAACAGAAATTTATTTAACCTGGGGAATTAAATCTAGAATCTGTTTAATAGCTTATTGCCATTGTAAAAAAATACAAGAAATCTTATTTTAATCTAAAAATATATTTAACTTTCAACAACATCCATCTTAAAACACGAAATGGGAACAACAAAAGTTTCAATTAAAGCAATAATCGATAGGAAGTTCATTCGAAGCTTTCATGAGCTGAAGCATTCGCTTCATTGATTCATTGCAGTATACAAACTGGTCGTAAACTTTTAACTTCCTCGATCAAAGAGTCTGCGTCTCTGTCGAAGAGGAAAGCCGTACGCAATCTGTTTAACGTTTATAGTTTTTAATAAAAGTCAGCTGTAATTGCCTAGAACCTCTTTTCCGAGTCAATTCTTGTTTCGAAGAAAAGATTCGTTGGACGATAAAGTTACTGAGTTTCAACGAGTTCGCTTTTTAATTTAGTCAAACAAGTTTGATCATAATATGTATTAAATTGATAAATCTATTTAATTGTAAGAAATATAATAAGTATTTATAAATTACTTATCATATTTTTATTTTTTATATAATGTCTTAACACTTAAACATATATTTATTTTTACAACATATATATGATTAAGAGTTTTGTAATGAATACTTCTATTAAAGAGTTTTTATATCGATATTTTCTGAAGCTCTAAGATATATGTAAGAATTTTACATGCATTAAATTTTTATTTATGCGTATCAATGATTACGCACATGCCAAAACATTATGAACACTTCCACATTTTTCAATGATTTCCTTTAGATGACGTGGTAACCGCCTTTTTAAGAAAGAATGGTATTTCACTGCTGCCGGAAAAGTTAAGCTAAGATTCTTGCACTTATACTTTTGGGAGTTAGAGGAAAGGCAGCTGATCTAAGTGAATTTGAAAAAAGGCAGATTGCAATGGCCCAAAGACTCGGAACGAGTATCTCCAAAGCAGCATGGCTGATAGGTCATTTTAGTTGTGCTGTTTTTAGTGTTGCGCAAAGCGAATGAATGATAGTGAAACGAGAAGCAGGCACCTAGTTGTTGGACTTTGAAGCATCATCAAAAATGGAAAAAAGGATGTCGGAAATTGTTTCGCTTAGTAATGCAAATTTAAACCACACTGGGTCATTTAACAAACGAATACGATACAAGTCCAAGTACAAATGTTTGAGAACACACAGCTTAGCGGAACGTCAGATGTCCCACTCCTGGGCATCTGCTGACCAAGTGGCATTGCCAACTACGCCTAGAGTGGGCTCAGAAATATTTAGACTGGACCACGAATAAGTGTAAGGGAATTTCCTGGTTGGATGAATCACGATTTTTCCTTCATCATATCGATGGTTCTGTTAGGATGTTCCGTCTCCCACAGGGGAGCAGTTGCTTCGTCCGCGTACACAGACTATTAAGTTTTGGAGAACGTTGTCCAATCCCTTAGTTCTAGTAAAAGGGACTGTGAAAGAAGTAGAATATCTGAGCATAATTGCGGATCAGTTGCACTCTTATAGGGGGGGGGGGCTGTTTTCCCAACTGGAAGCAGGACAGTGCCCCATTTCAGAATGATAGAATTGTGTTAGAGTTCGACGAGCAAAATAATGAATTCCAAAATAATTAATCGACCAAAATAATTAATATCTTGACCACCTAATTTGGAGGATCTTAATTTAATTGGGCACATCTTGGTTACCATAGAAAGACAGATCAGACATCCAACATCTTCATTTTGGAATATCTCGACCATTGCTTAGACGATTGGTACAACCTGCCTCCAGTAATCTACCAAAAATTTTTGGTATTCATGCGAAGTCGAGTTGAAGCTGATTTGCAGCCAAAAAGTGGTGTAATGTGTTATTGAGTAGGTGTTCATAATGTGTTGGCTCTTTGGTGTATAAAGAAAACTTATTTAAAATCCTGACGTATGGGGAAAAATTATCAGTAGTTTCAATTAATGTACGAGACTAGATCTTTTTCAATGAAATAATTTGTCAAATGATTCTTTTAAACTTTATGTGAAATTATATTTTCTCCTTAAAATAAATGAAATATTCAATCATTTACTATTACGTATAAAATTTGTTCAAACACTGAATTTTCAATAGACTCAACACCACTTGGAAAATTAAAATGCTTCTATTCTAAATAAATATACACATACAAATTAATATCCTTCTCAAATTCATGTAAGTGTTTGTTATAGTGCTTGCTTAAAAAAATAAGCATGACTAAGTTGAACTCGCATAAATCATTTTCTCAAGTCATTGATGTATAATTAGAAGATAGTCAAATGTAAATCGATAAAAATAACTTCTAATATAATGATAACAATAATAATAATAATACTCTATATTTAATCTTACAGTTTAAGGCAGTGTTTCTCAAACTGTGGGGCGCGCCCCCCTTGAGGGGCGTGACAACTGTACGAGGGGGGCGCGAGCACATTGAAAAGTCGAATACAGAAGATTATTTGAAAAAAATTAATTTACTGAAAGTAAACAAATAAAATACATTCTGGCAAATAAAAAATAAAATACACATTTACACTGATATAATAAACTTACAAATATATCAGCACTACACAATGTATTTTATAATTAATCTATCAATACTGAGTTAAGAACGTTTAAATTACTAGTAACCTCATGGGATTGTCATTTATGAAATTATATACAAAAAGTATATATAAAACACTTATCTTGATAATTTGTACGGTTTATAATAAATCCCTTAAAACTGCCACAAATAAAAGTTACACTATTAACATCCCGATTCCAACATTTTTCCACACGTTTTCGTACGTATATTATAGGGGGCAGGAAGAGGGATAAAGAAGCAAATAATCTGTGTGAAATAAGTACATTCTACGTACACATCGTCAAGGAACTTTTATTGCATTCCGAAACCGTCGGAATAATTTTATGGATAGCAGTGCACAGAAAAAAAATCGTACTTCAAAAAGACGTATATATACGTCAGGGAAAATTAATGCTTCGTCTGAGCAAGACGTTTGTTTACGTTAGTGGCACTTAAGAAGTTAAAGTCGTATCGTATTTATAGCATCAAAGTATAATACTATTGAATTCAATACATTGTTATTGTGTGAGGGGGGCGCGATGAAAAGAAGGATTGAATATTGGGCCGCGAATATTGAAACTTTGAGAAGCACTGGTTTAAGGCACTAAGGTTAACAATCTTAGCCCTTGTATCCTAGCTCTGAATTTTCTTTTGTACTATTGTTGGATCTTATTTTAGTCCTGCACTGTCTTGCTATATTTCTGTTTATTAATTTGCTTTATAACATTTATGGCAAATTTAGTATACGATAAAGGAAAACTGGGTATTCATTTGACAAATAATAAAAAAATTTCACATTTTTGACAGCTAAATTTCGCAAGATTTCTGTTAGATTCCGTAATATTACTACTGGCAAAGTATTTAACGAATGTTTGTAGGATTTTAGAATCGAATCTTTAAGAGACCATCACTATATTTAAGCATATAACAATAATTAAAAACAGCTTAGGAATTATTATAAACAGAACAACGTAATTTTTCCACATATATTTTAGTCTTGGAAGAGTTTTTAACTCAGTAGATGCTGTTCATATGTTTTGAGTTCTTTTTGTGATAATTGAGAAATATCAAACATATATTTAAATAAAAGAGGTAAAAAATAAATATTTATCTTAATACTGTTTTGTAACAAAACTTATTTTTTATTCACCATTTTTCAAGAATTGTACGGGCTTATCACAATCATAACCTACTATTAATTGTTTGATCACCATCTACTCTTACAGTTTTTAAGAATATTCAATAAGATAATGAATCTTTTATCATAACTTTGATAATTTAACTTTCTTGGTATGGGAGAGTGGATTTAAACTAAATTTCCTTTCCAACTCAATTATTTTAACCTGTTAAAGAAAACACTTTTAACTCTTGCATGTTTTTTTTTTTTTTTTTTTTTTAATTTTGGACGAAAATATTTAATAGTGAAGAAGTTAGTAATATTTATTATAAAAGAACGATGCACACTTACATTTCGTAAAATATAAAATAACTTTTGGGGCAACAATTATTCACATGTATCAATTTTAAAATATATATATATATATATCAGTTTGAATTTATTACTTCGAATAATAATGTATATTACATAAAATAGACAAGTTCAGCATCATTATGAAATTCCTCAATTACTGATTGAATCATGATTATCCCCAAAACCTCTTAAAAACATATATGAGTCATAATTACCTAGATCATCTCGCAATTTTTTATTTTCAAATCACCGCAGAATATTAAGTGCACACAGGTAGCTTATTAAAAGCATGGATATAATTATTTTTTTTTTCAAAAAATATTTAAAAAAAAGAATTTTTTTGTAATTAAAAATTTAAAGTTTACTCAACCAATTAATTCATAAGCGACCAAGTGCTATCAAAGTGCAGGTTTTTTTTGACATGTTATTTGTTAATGTATTTAATATCTATTATTAAATGCAACTTTACAAGGACACTTTAACACATTTTATTCAAATCCTTTTTTCATAAATCTTTCATAATTTACTACCTTGGCTTAATAAACTTGTCATTCACTTATTTTGAAGTTTTCTTGCTATACTTATTTCCTGTTTAGAGGTTTCTTTCTTACCCTCTTGAATCTCAAACGGAAGGCCGATATTGTAAAACTAGTTTAACCTTACGCATTCGGGCCTAATTCGAAATTTCCTTATGACATGATCGGCTCCCTTTTTAATTTTCATTTTTATGTATATTCTACTTACTTTTACATCTTTATTTTGATGTTTTATCGCATTTTTATATTCGTGCATTTTTATTTATTTTTTTCTTACGTTTAAATGTATTTCATACATATCCTTCACACCAAGACACATATAGCATGCTTTTGTAATGTTCCAACTTTACTCGTATATTGTCATAAAAATAATGATTGATTGATTGTATAATGAGTGATTTTTTAAAAATCTTTTGAAGTATTTATATATTTAGACTCTTTAACAAAAATAATTGCATGATTAACTGTTTCTTATTTACGGCATCTGTGAAAAAATATCAAGAATACAACGAATAATATTACTAATATATACAGTTAAACTAATCGATTTACCACAAAATTCAGTTTATAAAGCGCACCTATACTTTCAAGCTGCAATTTTTAGTTTTTAGGTATATCAGTCATATAAAGCAAACACTCTTTTTTACGAAGAAACCTGAAACTTAAGGGTACAATGCTCTTATGTTTTGAAATAATTTATTCGAGGTATTATTTCAAACTTCAGAAGGAATAGCATATTTCTAGAATTTCAACCCTTTTTCATATGAGGAATGTCATTAAAAAAAAAAAAAAAAAAAAAACAGCATTTAGACATATGTAGAAGTTTATTTTTTATGCCCATCTCTCTCTTTCTCTTTTTTTTTAAAGTTCTTAAGTTTTATACTCGGCGTATAACCACGCACTCATAAATTTCGATCTTTATTTTTGTGTTAAATGTACGTGTTATACGCTGGATTTTACGGTAAAAAATGTTTTTTCTCATGAAGTACAATAATTACAGCATTTTGCAAGTGATTTGAATATAAAATATTATAAAAACAATTATAATAACGAATCACAACTCCTTTTTTTTTAGTGTAGACACTTCTCTTAATTCCAAACACACATAGATAGCACTTATATCACAATTGATTAATTAAACTGAAAT
The DNA here is from genome assembly GCA_019973955.1 of Trichonephila inaurata madagascariensis. Classification (NCBI taxonomy): domain Eukaryota; kingdom Metazoa; phylum Arthropoda; class Arachnida; order Araneae; family Nephilidae; genus Trichonephila; species Trichonephila inaurata. The sequence continues at coordinate 50,681 of BMAV01016658.1, read as the reverse complement.
AACATGTCTCTAAAGGTATAAATAGTGAAATTAGTTAAAACAGATAATCGTTTCTAAAACAAAAGTTTCCCCACTTGAAAACCAATTATTTGTAGAACACTTAATCAAACTGTCTAAATAGTTCCATTCTAAACGTAAATGTTTCTGATCATTAGTTCCAAAACAGATTTGGAAAAATTCCGTTATAGAGATATTTCATAATTCTAGATAATATCATGTTAGAGGTTCATAACCTTTTTTTTTTCACTTTCGAAGGCCTATAGATTTCACACACACAGAGAATTGGTTATTGATTGCTATAAACGGGTCTACATATTCTTAGCATTAGTCTCTTTTCCTTTTTATAAATTTGAATGCAAATCTTTAAAGAGTTGTTTAAAAATTGTACACTAAATTATATATAACTAAACTTCTGTACTATATAGAGAACTAAATGCTTTATATATTCTAGTTTAAATTTTATTTAATAACTGTATTTAATATTTTATATTTTAACAATATTGTTTTTAATTTTCTTTTAAGAATTTAAAAATAAGTATCAATCGATTTTCCAACTCTTTTTTTTTTTTTGCTTTATATTGTAAAATAACTAATACTGTATAAACCAGGGGTCGGCAACCTGCGGCTCGCGAGCCACATGCGGCTCTTCGGATGTGAAGCCGCGGCACTTTAGTTCCATACGCAAATATCATTTATCTACACTATTAAAATTCGTAGGTAAACGTATCTATGCGAGTGACTTTGCGACTAGGTGTATCTTCTCACGAACCGCACGACGCAGAAACTCGCCAAAGGTACCAAAAGATTGGGAATGGTCCGTTTTGACCATATTTATCCCGATATTGCAATTAGTTAAAAAGATATTAATTAAACAGCTTAAAGCGCATAATTATTGCCATTTTTTCCACCAGGTGGCGAAGCTCGAATTTTTCAACCTTTTGTTTTCTATAAATATTTTTTTCTAATGCCGTATATATATTATCTAATTTATTGTGAAAAACATTACTTATAAATGAATAAATATAGATATCTTTACTTATGAATAAATAGATTAGTTTTTTTTTTAATCAAAAACCTTTATTTTTGCAACTACTATTTATTGTTGGCAAGAAAAAATTTTGTGGCTGTTTAAAAAGTTTGAAATTTTGTAAATTGTAATTTTTGGCTCTTCCGTCTCAAAAGGTTGCCGACCCCTGGTATAAACCAATCTCCTATTAAATAAATCTTCTATTTTAAATGTCATTTTTAAACCACTATAACACAAAGGCTCTCCAGAAAAGTTTTGCGGTACATTAATTCCAGGTAATTTTAAGTTAAGGGATCAGATATGGGAAACAGTTAATGAGAAGTCCGTACTTTTGAAGTGGCCGCGGTAGCCAAGTGGTATTGGTATCGGACCGTGGCTTACCTTGTCACGAGTTCGAGCCGAGTACCACTGAAGACCCACCGTGTAGGGCAGCGATGCACGTTAAATCTGTCGAGAGCTGAAACGTCCTCCCGTTGGTGTGGTAGTTAGGAGAGGGGGGTGCCAGCTCAGGGGTCGTCCACGTCACTTGACCATGGTTCATAATTATGTGGTCCGTCGCCAAAAGCCCTAGTGTAACTAAACAGTGCGACGTTAATATTCAATCAATCAACCGTACTTTTGAAATTAATCATACTTTTTGAATACTTCTAATTCATCTTTTTTTTTTGAAATATTAAGAACCAAAACAATGTTATTCGATACAATAAGAACACCGAATTTGTATGTAATATCATTTTTTACCTTCTAATTTTTTTTTTCTTTACAACTGTACACACGTAAGAGTTAATTTTTAAGTATTAAAATTGATTATTCACTTGGTCTCATCATGTATTATCAGTAGTAAAGGACATTAAGGCGAGAAATACATGTTATATTAAGAACGATAATACAATTTTTCCAGCTTTTAAGAAGCTCACTCATTTACTTTCTTAATATAGTTCAGAATATCCTATTATTCTTACGTACCCTGAATAAGCCCATAAGAAACAACTGTAATGTCTTAAAATTGTGGTACCCTTCAAAAAGTAGTTTTGTATAAACAAGAAAATCATTTAAAATTATAAATGCGCTTTAAAATTATATTTCATAAAAAACCAAAATAACACGTTTTTGTCGATAGTTTCTGATTTGATCTTATTTTTATTAAATGCAACACTCTAAGGATCTCGTTATTTTCATCCTCGGTCGAATAACGAGAACAACATGCAAATATGAATTTTGCTCTTCAAATGTCTCCACCATGCTAAAGTAAGGACTTTGAGGTATCCGACTACGTTCGGAAGCGGGATTTTTCGAAAGCATATAAATGGATAATATTTATGATATTTAGTGTCACTTAGATTAGAAAATTATATAAAATTGTTTAAAGAATAGTATTACAATAAAAAAATATTTAAGTACAATATTTTGACAAAAAATGAACATAGAATCACCCATTTTTAAAATATTCTCCTTTTCTGAAAAATGCTTCTATTGTAATAATATTTTGCCTGTATATAGCTCAGACCTCTTTACAGAGGCTCAACTAGAATTTTTGAAATATATAACTTTGAAGTGGGTTTATCCATGTTTTACGACAGCAGAGGGGAGACATTTAAGAAAAAAACGCCGATAATTATTTCAATGGGTTGTAACTCTGAAAAAAATGTGAATCTTTCAAAAATCATAGTTGAGCCTCTGTACAAAAGTCTCAGTTATATGCAGGCAAAATATTATTATAGTAGAAGCATTTTTTCACAAAAGGAGATCATTTTGAAAAAAAAAAAGTTATTCTAAGTCAATTTTTTGCCGAAATATTGTATTTAAATATTTGTTTTTCTAAAAATATCCTTAAAACAATTTTATACATGTATTCTAATCTAAGGGGCTCTAAATATTAGGAAAATTATCCATTTATGCGCTAGTTTAAAATCATGGTACCAAACGTAGTCGGATACCTTAAACAAAATATATTTAATATCATGATAAAACACTTTGACAGTTTGTCTGAATCAAAATTTATGTCCCACATTTTTTTTTTAAAAGATCATTGCATTACAATGAGTTCACTTTTGACTTGGAGGTTATCTCAGAATTTCAAAAACTTACAACAGTGAAAATTTATCCCGGCCACAAAAGTGCAAATGCGCTAAAAGTTTCATTTGCATATGCACTGCATGTCTTTAGCTTCGAAATGTATATGAAATACCTTCCTCTATATATGAAACATTTGATGCAACATGTAACGAAGACATTTTTAGGCTATAAAAGATTACTAAGAAAAAACGCAGGTCTGTTTTGCCCATGGCTGAAGCTTTCTCTAAACACATAACCTATTACTTCATGCTGATCTTAAGCTATAAACAAGTTCAAAAGTTACATTGAATATTTATGTTGTGCATAGAGACTCTTCACACACATTCCCGAGTTGAAAGTTTAAGAATTCAATGTCTAAAGTATTTTACCAAGTCATGGTTATTTAAGGTATCCGGCTATGTTCGGAAACATGAATTTTCAAAAGCCTACACACGAATATTTTGTTTAATATTTAGTGTCACTTAGATTAGGATACAAGTATAAAATTCTTCTAAAAATATTATTTTAATAAAAAAAAAATTGTAATGCGATATCTTGGCAAAAAATGAACATAGAACTATTTATTTTCAAAATATTCTCTTTGTATGAAAAATGCTTGTATAATTACAATATTTTGTGCCTTTTGACTTCTCCAGAGGGCCTAAACTAGGATTTTTAAAAACATCACATTTTTTCAGTGTTACTATCAATTGAAATAATATTCGGTGTTGTTTTCCTAAAAGGCTTTCATTTTGATGTATTAAAATATGTGGATAAATCCACTTCTAAGTTACATATCTCAAGCATCCTAGTTCAGGCTCTGTATAGATATCTGAGCTATATATGGGGAAAATATTATTTTTATTGAAGCCCTTTTAATAAAAGGAGAATATTTTGAAAATAAATAACTTTATGTTCATTTTTTGCCAAAATTTTGAATTTAAATATATGTTTTTTTATAATAATATTCTTAAAACCATTTTATACGTGTGTTCTAATCTAAGTGACACTAAATATTAAAAAAATATTCGTTTGTACGCTTTTGCAAAATCACGGTTCCGAACGTAGTCGGATACCATAAGTTGTATGAGATAAATTTCTAAGAGATTGATTTTTAGTATTAAATACGATATGAATTCTTATTTTTTTTTTTACCTTTTCAAATGATATTTCAATTTATGTCATTGTATGAAATATGTTTTATGACATTTTGTATTGAGAAGTTTGAATTTGGTTTGTAAAAACATTGGATTAATGGTATTGTTTTTGATATGGAGAATTCTCTCTCTCTTAGAATTTTGATATTTCAGATATGTGTTATACAATATTATGAGAGATTTTGATGAAAAGATTACTGCACTACCATAAGAAAAGTATGCATCATTTTAAAGTTTGCTTTACTTTGAACTATGGCATTTACAAAAATTGTTGTTGCTGTTCCTTTTCTACCTCATGTCAAACATAACATTTATTAAATTTACGAGATTTATGAATAATAATCCAATAAATTATAAATAATCCAATTACTTATTTCCTGTATGATGGATATTTGTTTTCATAGCTCTTCTTTTACTTACGTTTATTGTCATTTATTTACTTCTTTTTCTAATGACTCATCTTGACAATAGGTGCATTTTAGATGTATGTATTTAGATGTATTAGATGTATGTACTATGAATTTTGTGGAGTTATTATACCATTATTTCATCTTTTTATGGTGTTAAAATTATTTTTGGCCCATTTACATTTTTCTTATTCCATAACTGTCCATTAATTCGTGGATAACTGATAATGTTGTACTCAAAGTAAAAATAATTTAATGGTTTACAATGTTTTCTATACTTGTGGATAATTCTAAGTATATGTTATTTTAGTTTATAACTCATTGTTTTTTTTTATTTGTAATTGTACGCTATTTTACAGATATGTTAATGCATTTATGTTCGAATCACCAGATTGAATATATACATTTATCATATAGTTCTGGATTTCTACTCCTAGAATCATAAATTGAGAGAAACATATGTTTTCTTAAAAAAGAGGTATATTTTTACATCAAATTTAAAGTTATTTGCCACTTGAAATAAACTTTTCGTCGAAACTTTGTTAATTCATTAAAATTATTCTTTTTTTTTTCTTACATTTGTTTGAGGAAAAAGGCAAAATAGTGTATCTTTAATGCGTTTTAAATACGTACACACTTGCAAAGCAATTATTTTATCCTAAATTCAAACGTGGAAGTTTGATTTCTTTTTCAAGAGCGTTAAACCCAACGGAATAAATAAAAATAGAATTTTTTTAAAAAAAAATTCAACCAGAAGTAAGTCATTCAATTAAAAGAGGATCACATTCCAGTAGTTCCTAACATCAGTTCATCCCCTAGCACTTCAGTGACTTCTAACAACAGTCCATCATCAATACACTATGACCCTCGAAATCTTTTAGACTTTATCCCATGAATCTGTTGGTCATTAATTTCTTCAAAGAAGCTAAAACCAGTCTGAAAGAATTTATATTGTAAAAAAATGTTCAACACAATTGATCCTAGCAGGCATAATTCAACAACTATATGAGGCTTCTCCTTCATATCACAACGCTACCTGCGTAAGTACAAGTTTAAGTTTTTTTAAAATTAAGTTGAACTGCCTTTCCTGCAACTAACTCTGTATTGTTTTCAAGTTTACTTGTATATGTTTCTTCATTTGTTATTTCAGTTATTTTGAGTCTGAGAGAAGGAAGACAGGAAGAGTAGCAGTTTCTCCGTTTACTCTAAGACCAAAAATAAGTAGAATTCCAGAGATTCTAAAAAATGCAAAATCCACTGGAGTTTATCAAGCCTTAACAAAAATCTTTAGCGTATTCATGCAGTCTTATGCCAATTAAAATTCTTAAATAATTGCGTGTTTTTAAGAGATTTGTAATGGACATTCCTTGGTTGAATTTGAAGGAGATCCACTACGAAAAAGGAGCCCTGTAGAAAATACAGTTTTGCTCTTTAGTCTCTCATAACATATTTATATATAAGAATCCATTTCAAAAACGGAGGATAACCATGTTATCTTCTTCGTTGTCTGCATCTAGCCAATTAGTAAATAATCTGTAATTTTTTTAAAAAAAATACTCTCATAAATTAACAGATATTTTAATTTTAATTATAATATGGAACTTACTTTATCCATGCCTGTGTGTAACTTAATATCTGAAATTAATAGTACGTAACTTGTAAAATGCATTTACATTAGATTTTTTAAATTGCGTCTGAGCTCAGCAACATAATATATAATATATATTTAATACATTTTTTTAAAATTTTTCTCAGAATTATTTGGAGTATTCTTCCCGAGGAATAAAAATCCACTTAAATATATTTACAAGACACTTAAACCCATTGAATTAACTTATATACATCACACATTTAAAGTAGTTATTGTAATAAAAATATACATCATTTGAATTTTTTTCTATAACATGTTATTTTATTTATTCTAAATATTTTGTAAACATTTAGATATTGAAGATTTTTCTTAAATGCATCTATATGAAAAAACATGTAGTTCATTTAAAGAGTAATTATTGTAATTTATGTTTAAAAGAACTCAAGGCTCTTATTTAAGATACTTAATTTAACTTGTTCTTTATATTCTATATATCCTACGGAGAAAGCTTCTATTTTATTGGATATTTAAATGACACTCTCAAAGAATGCAATACCAAAAAGTAGAAGGACATGTTTAATATGATTTTAATATTCGTCTCTATTCTTAATATATTTCTTTTATTTTGTGGATTGTCATAGATTAAAATATGATAATTGCTTGAATTCGAATATAATTTTTTATGCACAAAATTCTAAGAAGAATTTAAAATGCGTACTCTGATTTATAAATTGCACTTGAGAAAAAGAAAGAAAATTTAACCCTCAATCACTCGATACTAACGTTAGTTTTCACCCGGGGTGACAGAGTCACCCCGGGTGAAATGTGTTTTAAAATGAAAATTTTGTATGTTTATTTAAATTAATGTTAGTCTCATTTGTATGCAATAAATTTAATAATTTTATTTGTATAATACAAAAAACATCTTGTACTTTATAAATATATATCATAATGACTTAATTTTATTTTCATAATTAAATACACGTGTTAAAATTTGGGGTGTTCTCTACACCCCGCGAGTAACGACGGTAGAAAAACAGGCGGGAGTGACCGCGGGTTAATAAAACACACAAATCACAGACACTTTTTGCTAACAATACAGGAATGATATTTGCATTTAAACTCTCTTATTTTCTTCAAGTTATTGTACTTTTATTGTATTTTGAAGATCGACAAATAACATGTTGCTTTTTTCTCTTGCTCGTGCTTTTTTGACAGGGTGGAGTGTGTCTTGTGGTAAACTTCTGTCCAGGGAAGTCTTAAGACTCTTTGAGGCCCTGGACAAAGAAAGATTTAAGATTATTTAAGGTCCTGGGCCCCTTTTCAAAAGTACTCCCTACCTGAGATATTTAAAATTATGCAGTATATAGCATACAATGTAAAATACTTGTTTAAATGGTAATTTGAAACAAATAAATATGCACGACTCCTAATATCAAAAACCTAAGCACAAACCGGCTCGACCGATGGCTGCATTTTGACTAAATGAGTTGAATGATTATTTATGGTATTAGGCCTAGGCCTAGACATGGAAAATTGTCATCACATAATAATTCAGTCTTACCACATTTGCCAGTTGACATGCAATTTGAAATTCGTTTTTTATTTGGGGGGGAGGGGGTCTATGTACGCGGGGATATTTTTTGGCAATTAAAATTATCCGGATCATGGTCTTATTTTCAAAGTCAAGAAGGAAACGAGGTTCCCACCGAGGGTGAGGCCCTGAGCCAGGACCCAAATGGCCTATGCCTTAAGATGTCTCTGATTCTGGCTTCATATCGATCTTGTTATTTCAAAGTGGGGGTGGAGGAGTTTTTAAGATAGCAATTGTAAATATTCCTTTCAACTCAAAAGTTTCATGCTCATTTCTTTTCTCAAATTTACTTTCGCTATCAGGATTAATATCCATTATTTCATCAGGTTCTGCCTTTGTTTGATCAGTTTCAGCTTCATCCAATAGAAAACGCAAATGCCAATTTCTTTTTTTAATATTTTGTTGATTTATATTTATAATCCACAATGAGTCATACGACACACCTATTATAACCACTAAGTCGTTCATAGGGGAAAAGTGTAGTATGTTTATAAAAAATATTTTGGAAGAAAAGCGGTCACGCAGTACTCTGTTACTTCAGTCACCTTAAAATCGCAAAACACGTTTGCCTTTCCCAAAAGAAGAGGGAGATATGTAACAAATAAATTTCATTTTTTATGGAGATGGTCATATAGGAGGATACTGACAAAGTCATTGGTAATTAATGAACAGTTTTCACAGAATTAAAGATTTCCTGAGCCTGGGGTAACTCTGTACCCCACCTATCCGCGGCCCGGTGTTAAAGAGCTACAACGTAGTTTGAGTGTTTCTGTTTGTTTTATTTATTTTATTATTTTTTTTTTACTGTCAATGCTTTTCAATCATGAAAGTCTTAAGATTTTATAATCCGAAAACACGGCAGGAAGCCTGTATTGAATTATGAATAAATTTAATGTAGTGCCCCATTTCTCTTAACTTCCCACTGTGGCGTATAAACGTATGACCTTAGTGTAAAATTTAAACAGATACAGAGCTATTAAGTTCAGAGTACATGGACAGAAAATTACAAATAAATTATTGTTCAAAATATTCAACCATTAGATGAGAATGATGTTCCCGTATTTTTTACATTGTTTTTTTATAAAAGTTTATATGAGATAAAAATAATGTTTCAACATAAAAACAATATCTTAATATATGACAATAAACGGCGAAGGAAGAAAAAATAGAAGAACATTACAAGAAAAGTTCATATTACAAGACGTATACCTTTTGTATAAATTTATATTAAATATAAAATGAAAAAAAAACAACTTAATATTTTTGAAAGATGAAAAGGTTGACATACTTTTAATGTAACATTATCATAAATATAATAAATGAGACAGATATGTAAAAAATACATTAAAAATTTATAGACATTATTATAAATATTATCCTTAAAATATTCAATATAGATGATATTGTAAAACCAAATTTTCTCGGAAAAGGTTACTTCGTGTAATATTTTCGTAAACAGGCGCCAGAAATAGCTATTTCCTAACGACTTGAATAGTGAGAGTATTAGTTTCTCATATATATAAAAATAAAACTTAAAAATAAAATTTTTCAAAGAACATAGTAGTGCAAGAAAGTACTATATAATAAATTCACCACTTTATGAGGTAAAATTTATTATGAAATAATAAAAAATATGGTACTCTATGATAGTTGTATCTGATTAAAATGAGAACTGATTCTTCTAAAGAAAATTATTTTACTCATTCATTGTGTGATACCCCACCACCTACAAATAAAAAAATTATTAATGTATGAAAGCTCAGAGAAAAAAACCTTACAATAAAATTTACAGAAATAATCTTCTAAGCTACTAAAATCAGCTTGAAATTCTAATTTCTTAAGAATTCAAAAAATTGAAATTAAATTTAAATCTTACCTCATTGAATTTTAGGATAATATTTCATTATTTCCTTAATTTTGTTTATGCTGGATGTCATTAGACTTCCAGTTATTAAATTATATTCTGTTTTTCTTTAGTCATTCCTTCTGATTTTCATTCTTTATCATTTGGAAACAGAACTTATAACCTTATTTTAAAGATTACAAAGAAACCAATCTCCATATCCTTAAAACTTTTGAAGTATACAAATGCTTAGCAATTATGATATATAAAAAAAATGTTTTTTGGAGTTCCAGACTAAAGAGGCATATGAGATATGTTTTTATATGGAAATAGAAACATCTTTGTGTAAATTATTTATCTCATACTTCATACAGGAGAACAGTTTTTAATCGTATTATAATATTGTCAAATTGATATACCGAAAAGTGGGACAATTTTAGAACGTGTTACTATGTTAAGTATATGTATATATGCAATTATTATACTGAAATTCTATAAGGGAATATTTAAATAGATTGAGAAGGGTTCAAAAGTAGTATTTGCAGTAACCATTTTTTTTAAATTGTAATAAAATCCATGATATGAATACAGTTTGCAATAATAATGCAGGCAATTGGTGAAAATTATTGAAATATCATATATGTAACAGCACAAGCCTTTCGTAACTTTAAATATAACTTTAATCTATAAATACTGACAATTAAAATGTCTTTTCTATATTTTTGATTGTGTCAGAGCAAATAAATAAATCTAAATGTATTTTTTAATTTTAAATTAATGAGCTACGTTTTCTAAGAATAATAAAAATCATATTCACAGTAGAAAATTAATTCATTAAGTTTAGAAAGTGTCTCTTAATTCTTCTTATTTACTTAGTTCTTCTAACGTATTATTAAATATTAAATTAACGTATTATAAAGCAGAGGTCACCAAAGTGGTGGTCCGTGGACAACTAATGGTCCACGAGAAAATGTCGCTGGTCCCAAGGAAAATGTGGAATATATTTACTTATCATGTTAAATAATGTTTTAAGATGCATTCATTGTGTTTTTAGATTACAATTCCTTTATAAATATATTTAATATTCACAAAATACTATTAGTGGTCCGTGGGATTTAAATTAGGAATTTATTGTTTCGTGAGGTCAAAAAGTTTGGCTACCGCTGATTAGAAGGTAATTTTGCATTTAATTATTAATTTAACTACATTTAAAATCTTATTTAAATAAGCAACCTTTATTGTTACTTTAAGGCATTTTTGCTTTTTAAAGAACCATTTGATTCAAGACCAATATATCTTTTGTAAAAAAACGCCTTAACATATTCTTCATAAAAGATATTTATTGAAATCTGATATAAACTGTTAATAAAATTCCCATTAAGATACATAAGGTCACTGAGACTATTTCAACACGTATTTGGCAATTTACCAGCTCAACTGAGGTGTTAGTTTGCATTATACGAAAACGCTTTGGTGGAAACTTACAATCTTAAACCATGTTGTAAACAAATGGAACCGTGCTTGAAATTGCCCATATTTCTCAGCTGCCGTAGCTTAATCGTCCGAAAAATACCTACTCTTAAATTTAAATTCCTGCATCGTTGAGTTGATGCTAAGCATACCGGAAAATGTAGTTACAACTAAAGGTGCGTAAAGTTTGAGGATAATAATAAACGCTGAACACATAACCTAAAGTTTAACATTTGCACCTGATTGCATGTTGTATACAGGTCTATAATATACTTGTTAAATATTAATGATATTTCTATATTTTGTAAGACATAATTTGCCTTTTGGAAGTATAACATTTTCTTAGTAAGGTTAAAAGGTTTAACTTAAAAGTAAGGGCAGTGGAATATTATAGATGTAATCGCAATTACATTAATACTTAGCTCCTTTAATGCATTTTTTTAAAGTACAATTTTTCATTTTGATATCCATTTAAATGTATTCTTTGTTAATATTTCATTTAAGACTATTAATTTTTGTTATCAACAAATGGAGTTCAAAATAGAACTTACAAATAGAAACTTGCTCATAATGCAAAGAATGAGAAAATAAATCTCAGAGAAAACTTATTTCTACCAAAGTGTAGTCATTGTAATTAAGTTGATATTTTGATATTATAGTAAAATATTTGTTTTGAATAATTTTTAATCTTTTTATAAAGCCATAATTAGCCTTTCAGGTAAGTAAATTGAAATTTTATATATTTCTAAAATATTATATTCCTAGAATATAAATAAATTTTTAAAGTAATAATATTATAAATGTTACACTCTTAATAATTGTTCTTTACAAAGGAATTGCAAATGAGCTTAAAGTACTTATTAAATGTAAATCAACAAAAAATAACTGATTTCGCTTAAAACACGTTAGTATAATTCAAAGTAAAATTATTAGTACATTAGATATTATATAAATGTTAATTTTTCAGTTAAATTTCGAATATAGTATTTCTGTCTGTGAACAATACGTAAAATAATTTACAAGGTAAAACCATAAAAAAAAATAGCTTGAAAGAATTTCTCATGGATTATATGCAATAATGATGGTCAGAATACGAGTATCAGATCACTCTTTTAATGCGACGTCCGTCAAATATTATTCCAAATTCTCACAAATTGTATCATATAACACTCACAAATAATATCATATACTCACAAATACATCAATCTAAGCAAGGCGTAATCTCATTGGCCAAGAGTGCAATTTTTTTTAATAAAAAATGAAGAATAAAAAAGGATTTATCATGAAAAACTAGCTTTGAGCTCAATTGGAATGTTGATAAAGGCATTTATCAGACAGAAGCTTTTGCAGGATATATAATCACCCAGTAATGCTTATCAAAATGCCTATGTTGAGTAGACGAGTGTAAAATAGTGGTGATGCATTACTTTCAAACTTCCCTTTTATTGTCAATTGAAAATTTGGAATAATGTCTGGTGACATACTGTTAAATATCTCTTTTAAGAGTCCATTACTTATTCGCTTGTATTTACATCCACTTATTTTTCTGCCATGTTTTGGATACTCGAATATTTCTTATGTGGTCATTGTATTAGCTATAACGTTGCCATCAATTAAGAAGAGCGGAGCACACACACACAATTTAAGCTCTGAAACACACTCGCGAAGAATAAAATCATCGTTACCTTTAGGAAATCTAGCGATTGCATTCCCTAAAAAATCCGAAAAGCCTTTACAGATGCCAACCATAGTATATTTCACAAACGGAAACCTGTGTAACCTCCAAACTGTTGCCTTTAGATGAAGTTGGAGGGGTTGTTGAGAGTGTTCTCAGAGTGCTCTGAATATGTACATAACCCGAATTGCTATATGAATTAGTCCTGATCCTGTTGATTAAGAGAAGCGAACTTTATTGCTGATCTGTCCAGTTTTACTGGTCCCGGATCTACGGAAAACACCATCTCTGATGAGAAGAAGCTATTAGTGTACACTGTATTGGTCATCGTGTAAATAAAAGATCAGTGGATAGTTTCCCAACTAGGATAAAATATAACATCGAACGTTTTTTAATATATTGTGCGAATCCAGTGATGTGTCCATTCGTCTTTCCTTTTTCAACTCTGGGTCAATATATCTGTATATTCCATAGTAAGTAACAATTAGTGGTCACGAGACTGCATACTCGAATTGCTGTTCTTGTAATTTAAAACTCATTTTTAAACTCCTTCAACGAATCTATGTATCATTTGACTGCATCCAAATTATGTATGTTTCTATCTCCCTGAATCTGAATCTTCCCAATGATTTGACCTTCGGTAGTCATCCAAACATCACTTTCAGGATAACCTGCAGACGATAATATGTCATCATCATAATCCAGGTATATACCATTGGCATATCAAGCAGAGTCCCTAAGTCGAAGTATTTTAATTTGATGTACACGAATTAAAACAGTAATTATACCCACATACCTCAAGTATTTCTTATGGTCATCTGAAACTCGCCAAATACTTCATGTTCAACAAAAAATATTACAGACTCTAACATAACTAACTATAATTGACCTCTTGATGGGTTCTTTTGGTTTATTCCAGGGTTTCTCAAACAGTGAGGCGTGCTCCCCTAGAGGGGCATGTTAACTATACAAGGGGGGCCCGAACATATTGAGAAGTCTAAAACAAAAGAGATTATTTAAAAATTATTAATTTACTGAAAGTAAACAAACAAAATATATTCTGACATAATTAAATATAAAATACACATTTGCACTGATATAAGACACTTATAAATGTATCAGTACTGCACAATATATTTTATAATTAATTTAACTATACTAAGTTAAGAATAAGTTTAATAATTACCAGTGATCCCATGGGCTTGTCATATATAAAATATTTGCAAAAATAAACACTTACCTTGATAATTTGCACGGTTTATAATTAATCCCTTAACTTCCGGTTAAAAGTTACGGGATTCGCTCCCCAATGGCATCTTTTTCCATGTAGGCGTGCGTATGGGATGCATTGGGGGGAGGGGGATGAAAAGGAATAAATAAGTAAAACTTTCTCTGAAATAAGTAAATTCTTCGCAAACATTGTCAAGATCCTTTTATTGCATTCCAAAGTCTTCGGAATAATTTTATAAATGGCAGAGAGCAGAGAAAATCGTATTTCTGAAAGACGTATATATACGTCCGGGGCAATTAACGCTTTCGTTGAGCTGGACTTTTATTTACGCCGGTGGCACTTAAGTGGTTAAAGTCGTATTGTATCGTTTGCGTCAAAATAAAGTATTATTGAATTCAATATATTGTTATTTTATGGAGGAAGGCGTGATGAAAATGATGCCTGAAAATTGAGTCACAAATATTGAAAGTTTGAGAAGCACTGGTTTATTCACTTCAATGATATGTTAATTCCTTATTTGCCTCTATATAGTTTTACATACTTGTGCATAAATTACATGAAATCTCCAGGTGCATTTATTTTTTCATTGAATTGTTAATTTTTGTATCTGTATACACATTAATTTAAAGTTTAACTAAAATCACAATTTTTTAGAAAGATAGTGTAAGTATATCAATTTATTTTATGTAAAAAAATAATTATTATGTCGCAAGGCACTGTGTTTAATATCAATAACATAAGCTAAAATATTTCTTCATTAAAAGTATTATATAACCCTTAGAAGATAATAATTATTTATAATACTATATATGTGTTTTTCTTCTGATTAATGCATACAGTTATATTCAAATAATATGATAACACATATTAAGAAATCCTTTACTGAAACTCAGAATCTTATAAGGAGTTATTGCTAAAGTATATTTCAAGAAATAAATTAAAAATATCGATAGATATATGTGTATAATGCAGGTTTTCTATATATTAAATTGCAATTAAAAATGTCATTTATTTTGGTTTAGAATCTATGGCAAAAGAAATTATTACAATTTAAATGTTATTAAAGATCTAAATTTGAACAGTAATGTGCGTATCTATAATTACTGGATTATATTTATACAGTTATATAATACGCAACAACTATTTATAGTTACACAAAAATTGGTAAAAATAAAAAAAAAAAGAATGTATGCAGTATAGTCATATCAAAATGTGTCGACATATGGACCTATCTTGGCCATTTCACTCAACAGATTGAAATGACACTTCAGATGTAATTATTCAAAGATATGAACTCAACATTATGTAAGCAACTACAACTTTGCGCTCGTGTTTAGGGTTATTGGTAATGTATTTTAGAATTGGCAAAAATCCTAAACAGATTTAGAACGGCTCTGCATACGTCCAGCAAAAACGCGGTCAGGGGAGTTTATTCCGTCGCGACGCGTCGCCTAAACGCTGTTTTAGGATCCTGTAGACAAACGTTGCCGTATTAAAAGGTTTGCCATCCTGTATCCAAATTAAATCCTTCAGTATGTTTTGAGTGTGTATGGCGTAATTTTTCAGTATGGATGTACAGCAAGAGCCAATAACAGAGCATGTTACAAGTCACATTGCTTTCGCTTTTTCAAGGAGAGAAGCTAGCCTCGAACCCATTGTGACTGCAATTTCACACACACACACACAAAATATGTCGTATAAAGTTCCTTGTACCACAGCTCTCAGATTCATGAGTGCTCAATTCTCTTAACTTTTGGTGCTGATGTAACCAACGAAAATGAAATGCAACTCATCTGAGCCAAATCAACTTTCCTCTCTCTCTCTCACTTAACTTTTATGCTTGCTTCTGTACAGGCAAAACGATTTCAACCTTCATTCGTTTCTCGTAAGACCAAATAAAAAAAAAGCATTTTTTAAAATATTTCTAATGTATTGTAATTATTAAATCAATAAATCGATTTCATTTTTGTAAGGGCATAAAAGCAAAGGTAATAAATGGAATTTCTGTTTTTTGTACTTAATATTAGTAAGCGTGTTTGCATAAAACGGTTTAAGTGAATAGTAATTTTAGGTGAACATTTGGCTATAAGAATCCTAATTAAAAAAAACAGTAATCAGAACCGATCAGTTAAACTCACGTAATTATGTTCTTGCGATTTATTAATTTAGGCATAAATTATTTGAAGAATTCTTAATTAAAATTTTATATGTCCTAATGAAATATAAAATGTTAATAATTTACTTATAATCTGTGGAATAAAGCATTTTAAAATATTTGAATAATTTTTCAATGAATCTTTCATTATATTGCTTTATTCCAGTAATAAAAGAACACCTACGTGTTCAAAAATTATAACGCTTTTAATTGACGTATTAAATGTTTCAGTTCCTCTATTTTTAAATTTGAATGACTTCAATTTGAAATACATATAAATTTCTAAAATATTTGATAATAGATACTTTATAGATTTCTTTTTTGGGAAATGTTATACTTGTAATGGTTATTATATGTTTTGTATGAGTTAATTTCATTTTTTTTCAATATAAGTGGCAACAAATAATAATAGAGATATCAGAAAAAATATCTTATTAGGAAGTTATACGAAATTTAAACTAAAAATTTGTAATTTAATATAAAGCAATAATAAAATTTTTAAAATTTGTATGAGGGCCCTAAAAGCATATACCTTTAATTAATTATGTTTCTTATTTTATTCCATCAAAACTGAAGGGAAGCAATTTTTTATTTACACTTTATTTCGTTCAAAGTTTGATACAAAAAAAATATTTAAAATGTAAACTTAACATTGAGATAAATATATTATTAAAAACCAACAACATCTTTAAAGCCTTATAAGAATGCTAAAATTTTAAATGTTAATTAATTATACAAAAAAGTAGAAGTAATTCTTACGTGCAATCAAGAACAAGAATGATTACTCAATCTATTTCATTAATGTTACAATTTTGACGAAGAAATTAAAAATAAACATATGTCTATACATTTATGAAATTTCTTTATTTAGAAACCCTTTAATATCTATCATTATAAGAATTAAAATAATGCAGTAATAAAGATGTTTATACTTTCTTTGTCTATGACTATGCTCATTTATTCAAATTATATTGATGCTATAATCAGAAATTCAGAAAAGCCTTATAATTGTAGACATATATATTAATTTTCGGGAAGCACAAAATATGTTTAAGATATACTTAGGAAGATGTTTGAAGTTTAATTACAAAGTAATTTTTAGTTTAATATAACATTGTATGAGATGAATCAATATAAGGACTATATTCTCATTAGTAACGTTAATTTCAGTACTATATACATACAGCTTTAGAGTATGAATATAGTATTAACCTTTGAGTGTATTTATTAATATATGGTTAAAAGGTACATTTTATCCATATATAGTCGGACATCTATTTAACAAAATCGATAAATTCCGAAAAATAGTTCGTTATTTGGAAAATTCGTTATATAGAGGTTATCTTTCAATTCTCTTTGTAAACCACATAAAACAAATTTTAAATTTATAAGCACTATAACATAAAAAAGTAATTGTTCACAAATTTTTGTAAATTAATATATATATATTTTATACATCTTACCTATAAAAAAAAAGTAAGAAAGAAAGAAAACAGCAAGGAAAATTTTTTTCGAATCCTTTATCCACCTTCTGAAGAATAAATTTTTTTTCTGCTCAAGTTCTTACGTTTTAACGTTTTCGACCTACAAGAAATTAAGTTACCAGTACGATGGTTCAACACTACAAATGAATGAAGTCTAGTTCAGAGATACGGGGACACAAGACAAATCCAATAAGAGTGAAAGGGGATATCAAGGATATTTCCATTGAACTGGATACCGAAGATTAAGCACTGCACTTCGTGATTGAAACACCCAGAATTATATTGCTCTCGGAGAGTTAGGAACCTAATGAAACAAGACCAACATTTATGACCACTATAAAATGTGTCAAAAGACAGAACAACTTGAAATGTCCAGGAATACTTCAAAAATAGAGAAAAAAATTGTTATATAGAAAATGCACTTCGCTATAGGGAGGTTATTTTACGAAGAAAATATTTAAATGCTCTCGGTTCCAGGAAAAAGCTCGATACATAGTATATAGAGGTTCGTAATATGGAGGTTCGCCTGCATTAATATTTATTTTAATACAAATTATTGTAGATTTTTTAATAATATGCTATGACATTCTGTTTTTACCTTTTTTTCCGACTTCTTTTCCAAACTAACTGTCAGTCATTCATTTTTCGATCGTTTTTTTTTTTTTTTTAATTTAATTTTTTTTATTTGCACTTAAGTGAGATTTAACTCATATTTTATCAGTATTGCTAGAAACTGTTTTATACTGTCTATTGCTACAAATCGTTTTACAGGAGAAAAATCAATAGACAAGAAAAAAATATTTTTCTTAACTTTTTTCACACACATTTTCTAATATTAGCTTACTCTCTCCCTATATATATAAGTGTGTATAGCTTGTAGAAATTTTCAATCGTTAATACAATAATTTCTGTTCATCCATTCAAGTGCAAATACATTTTTTTGAACTTGTAGTGAATGGCACTTGATGTTAATATATAATGCGGTTTTTTCTAATATTAATTCCTTAATTAAATTAAAAAATGATTATATAGTAATAAACAAAAAAAAAACCAGTCCAGCAGCATATAAGGAAAGAAAAATCATTCGTTGTGTCCCTGTAGCGCAAACAATAGAGCATTTTACTTCTAATCCAAAGGTTGTGAGTTTGAATCCCACCTGAAATGACCTAATTTCTGAGAATGTATTTTCTTTTTGTCTATACTTTTTATTAGAATAGCTAAATTTAATTAATGAAGTAATAGTAACAAACAAAAATATAGTACAGCACCATATATAGAAAGGAAAATTACAAGGAAAATCGCTTTTTATTTTGTCTCTTAAAATTGTGATTCTGTCATATGTATATACATATTTATATTATTTGTAATTATTTAATAAATAAGTAACTAAAATAAAATTTTTCTTTGTTGACCAAAGCAGGATTTTTTTTAAAGTAAATAAAACGTTTTCTTTTCTTAATTTTAAGTTCCTGAACATGAGAATACTTATAAAATTAAAATATAATTAAAATATTGTGATTAAATATTTTATATCTGCTAATTTCTTTCTTGCAAATATTTTTATTTCGGTTATGAATTTTTAATTTTATATTAAGACTTTAAAATAAAACTTTCTAATAAATAAGTGAAATTGATAAAAGAAATATTTTTGAATTTTAAATATGTAAAGATTTTAAGCTTGCTATCCAATAAACTCGAAGAATAACATAATAATTCTTAGAAGTATGTTTTCGTTTTCTCTGTATTTGGAACAGAAAATAGAAAGTAGCTCTTCATTTAAATAATTGTATCCAGTATATTAGGTTATTTCTAAAATCGTCACGTAAATGACACAAGTTTTCAAATGCAAATGTCTAGAATTTTCATTTGAATCTTGTCTTGAGCTGTTTTTTTTTTTTTTTTTTAGATAATTAACTTCTGTTACGTTTCACAAGAACAACTTAAACAAATAGATCCATTTTTATAGCATATGATATAAAAGCCCAATGTAATAAGACTTAGTTCGATCTATAGCATGCAGCTATTAATACAAAAATAAAATAAAAAAACAGCAAAATAGAACCTTTAGTTCAACAACAGTATATCAATAATATGAACATAGCCATTGACTGGAAACATAGTGGTAATATTTGTTCCTGTAATTGCTTGGTAACCTGAAACATCATCTACCTCAGGCTACGCCACATACGCTTTAGGAACAAATAAAAAAAGACGGGAAGTCGTAACATAGAAGCAGTAATAGCTATCAAGAGTGGAATGAAAAAAAGAAAACTTGTTCGCCAAAGAATAGTTTTCTCCGCGAGATCCCCACTTCTTACGACGATGGATTTGGATACTTAGAACATGATGGCTAAAGTTTGTTCTTGAGTAAAACAGTACATTTAGTATTAAATAATCGTTTTAGAGGTGTTCATGGTAAAAAGTTTATTTAAAAATATTAATTGAAAGCTTTTTGATAAATGTATTCAACGAAAAATATTCAAATGTTCTAACAATTTGCTCAAAAAATAATTACATGAAATATGTTCCTTTTCCTTGTTTTTAATTTTGGTTCAATCGTGTATGCATTTAAAACTGGCAATAAAGAAGACTAAAAGACGATTCATCTTTTAAAAAAAAGAGTGCCATACTCCTAAATTAACTTTCATATATATATATATATATATATATACTGAAATGATAATACTAGTTGTATTTGCATTTATGTATTGCCCGCTAGCCTTAAATTTGTTTGAGGTTTGCCAAAATAAATCTTTAAAATTTGAGATAAATTGATTTATATTATTCTTGTGAATGAACTAATTTTTGTAATTTATTTTAAAATGTTGTTTCTAATTTTCAAAATTATGATTGAGATACAGGGATTCCATAATATTCAAAATGTTAAATATGTCTAAATGTAAATCAGTTCAAACTAATGAAATTGATAGTAATATCTAGAAAAATTAATTGTTTCTGAAATATAAAGAAAGGTATATCTTAAGGATATCTTAAAGGTATATCTGAAAGATATATACAGATTGAAGTTATCTTTCAGATATCTACAGATTTTGAATTCACGTTAATTTGTATTTATGCACACATTATCTATTTATTTTTTTTTAAAAAAATATTTTCATGGCGCATTTATTAAAACTACACATGAAAGAAAAATAAATGCAAAAAATTAAAATTAAAAGAAGAAAGTTTGGTAGATATATAATGCAGGATTCGGAATAGATTTAAGTTAAAATTGAATGAAACTTTTTCTTTGTAAAATATGATACTTTAATAAAACTTCATACATTATTTAAAAAAAAATTATTCAATTAAATCAAAATTCAGCTTGACATTAAACTATCTGTTGTGCTTAAAATATTATTTTTTACTGATTTCTAAGCTAAATATATACATAAAAACTATTAGAACTTATTTTCTTGATCAGTAATAATATCGACGTTGGTTTTTTTTTATATATTCAAGTATAATGTCCACAATGTGATTTTAGTACTGTAACTTAATAAGGAGGCTTAAATTTTTTCATTGTATTTAATTAACAAATTTGTTCCATAGGAAGATGTAATCTAACTAATTCAATCCATTAACTTCTTTAAGGATTATAAATAACTTGTGAGGTAAAGAAAAATAAGATCAATTAATTAAACTAATTATAGTAAAAATATGTTGTATTTGATAGAGTAGTAATCTCGCAGTTTAATTGCAATAATATCCATAACAAATTTCGAATAATAAATACATTTGCTTAGATCCATTTCTATTCTGCATCACCGTATTTTTTTAAAAACTATTATGAGGAAGAATGCGTGTAAATAAACAAAAAAAAACATTCATTAAGTAAAATAATAGAAGCGGTTTTTTTTTTTGTTGACTTCATTACTAATTAAATGATATTAAAAAAGGAATTAATGATTGAAAATGAAGAATTATGAAGTACAATTTCCCCAGTACATTTATTATATTTCAATCTAAATCAATTTTTGTCTTTTTTATGTATTTAACAGTCAAATAAAAACAAAATGATAAGAGTAAAAGAAACATAATTTCTAATATTTATCCAAAGTATTATTAATTAATAAACTTATTTTTATGTTTATAATTTAAAATTATCTACGTATCAAAAATATAATAAACAACTTTCCAGCGACGTTAAACTTTTTCAAATTAATAAATGCCTTTTTCGATAGATATATATATATATATAGCATTATATGTGGATAGTTAAATATATAACCGTAGGAGCAAAATACAAGCTTCTATTCAATATATTTTTTTATCCATTTATTTTAAAGAAAGAAGCTTAATTATTAATTTTAGATTTATAAATGTTCTATTTAACCACAATCACAGGAATTAGTTTATTAATGACTATTATTAAACGTCATTATTAATATTTACTTTTCTCATTTAATCTATGTGTATTATTAAATAAAAGTATAACCCTAGAATTAAATGTAATTATCGTTTAGAGTTTCTTTCTCTATTTAATTACGAAACATTCAAATAAATAATTGGTACTTTAAACCTAATGACATTGTTATTACATTATTTTTTCTTAAATTTTATTTTCATGATAAGCATTTGACGACACTTTAATGACTATTATTAAACCAAATATTGAATAATAGCGGTAATTTTAATCCCAATTCACTACATATTCTTCATCTGACATTTCTACGAATAAATTCCATTCATATGGTTTAATGTCCACTATACAATGAAAAGGTAGGAAACTTTATTATTATGTTTGAAGGGGGGAGGGGGGAATACTCTCCAATGCAAATATCGATTCTTCTAATGAATCTTAATTTTGCAGACCACCTTTCACGTCAAGTCCAAAGTAATCAAAATGGAGCCTTTCCGCGAGCAAAAATTGTTTCTCTAAATTATAGGGTGTGTCTTCACCCCGTATTAGAATCATTACTTAATTAGGGTTCGAGAGGGAACACAGACTCTCCCTCGAAAAGTGTACCATTATGTACAGAATTCTAAAAGTAGGTCAGACAGGTACAGGTAGCTACTTCTCCTTTCATTTTGTGAAGATGAACAGAGGAGTCTATCAGCAAAAGAATAATAAAAAAAAGGGACACAGCCGCGGAATCTATGTATATTGACATCGTGTCTCTCAAAAAATTGATTTGCGGTCGTAGTAATTACTGCGCGGTATGTCCCCGGCAGACATTCGTCATGTCGTAGTGTAATAGAGGGGGAAGTTTGGGACGGGTTGGTTTGTATAGATGAGGTTTTGAATGAATAATGAAGCCACTCGGATCTGGGAGAATTACTGGTTTTAGGGGGACTCCGTTTTGATCTATTGTGTGGTAGTCTGCTGTTTGTTATTCTCGTGAAGTGAATATTTCCCGATGATATGGGTAGCATAAACGATGAGTAAGTGAAAATAAAATGAAATAGATTTTTCTCGGATGAATAATTTTGTTTTAAGGATGTAATTGAATATTCGCATAAATGACAATCGTTGTAAATTTAATTGTCCTTCTTTAGTTGAAGATAAATGTCCTGCTGTTTGAATAAATAAATTTCTCTCGGTAAAAAAGATCGATAGTAAAACGGTAAGCAATTTGAGGTAGAAAATATAATTTATCTGTCTTGTTTGTCTGCTGAATATTATTTTGTGAGAGCGTGTGTAAGTAAATTACCATTCTATTAAAAATTATTAAAAATAAATGAATTGCTATAACTGTTTCAGTTAATAACTTTGTAAAATTTCGGTAGGTTGCAACAAATTTTAGAATTGAGAAGTTTTTCATTACAATATGTGATAATTTTCATTTGGTAACCAGTTTTAGTGTTAAATTAAAATTTATTTTTAAATGTAATAAATAACATAAGATAAATTAACATTTTTTTTTTATGCGTTTAATGCAGTTACTCTCAAACTTTCTATACTTTCAACCCAATATTCAATCATAACTTTCATTGCCCCCCCTCCATACAATAACAATGTATTGAATCCAATAATAATATACTTTGACGTAAAGCTACAATACGATTTTTACTATAAACTGTACAAATTATCAAG
This sequence comes from Trichonephila inaurata madagascariensis, assembly GCA_019973955.1. Taxonomy (NCBI): domain Eukaryota; kingdom Metazoa; phylum Arthropoda; class Arachnida; order Araneae; family Nephilidae; genus Trichonephila; species Trichonephila inaurata. The sequence continues at coordinate 26,955 of BMAV01016658.1, read as the reverse complement.
ATAACTATTAAATTTTGTATATAATTTTATGACACGTCCATAGAGTCACTGGTAATTATTGAACTTGTTGTTAACTTAGTACTAATAAATTAATTATTAAACACACTATGCATTACTGACACATTTAGAGAAGCCCAATGGCTGAGTGTGGTTAGTGAATAGCGCTTTCACACCACAGGTCTAAGGTTTGAACCCCGGGCTGGACAAGTTTGATTCAGCCTTGTATTCCTTCAATGGGTCGATAAAATGAGTTCCAAGCTTGCTAAACACAAGGGGTTTTCGCGTCAGACTGAACACCTGACCGGAACATCTGCGTATGCACCTCAGAGCCCATGGTCACGAATACTGAGTTAGGTACAGTAGGCCGTGACCCTCACTGAGTTAAGATACATTTACAAGTGCGTTATATCAGTGTAAATATGTATGCCAGAATGTATTTTGTTTTGCTTTCTTTCAGTAAGTTAATAATTTTTTTAAATAATCTTTTGTTTTCGATTTTTCGATAAACTCGCACGCCCCCTTTGCATGGTTATGACGCCCACTAGGGAGGAACGTCGCACAGTTTGAGAAGCAATGGTTTAATAGAGGATTATTTTTTTCCCCATTTTATTATTAAGAAATTCTGAAAAGCAATGCAAGAAAAAAATAAAGCAGAATAAATAACGCAGATGCCAAAATATAAAATAACAATTACATGAAAACAAGTTTATTTAAAGATGCTATAAAATAGGCTTTTACTTTTTAGTAAAATAAAACAATACTATTCATTTATGTTTAATTTTTTATTTTTTTATTTTCATTTTATAAACATACAATGTCCAAAAACCTGAAAATGCATTTACGTACGTAATTGCGAATTGAATTTGATTGAATTTGTAATACCTTACGTACAGTTTCTTTAATTTGATGCAAATCCTATTTACTCTGCAATTCATTTTGCTATATTCTAAATGAAAAAAATGTACAGAATGATTTTAAAAATTTTGTTCATTTAAATTATAGTTTAAAGAGTTTTGATTTAAAGTGCTGCATTCCATGAACTTGAGAGCTCATTTTGTCAATAATGTGCTAATTATTTACTATTCTGTGGTTCATTAACACCTTTCAATAGAAAAAAAAATAAAAAAAAAAGTTGAGGAATGAGTTTTAAACTTCGAGGCGGACATATTAGTAGCATTCTTCTATATCAAAAATTTTTAGACCTGCAATTATTTCTAGAGTTTTATGAATGCAGCCTTCATTTTGGTGAGCAAAGTTGACATTCATTCTCCTCAGATAAAATTTTGATGCATATATTGGGTAGTTCTAATGATGTACGTATTGTCTATTTAAGTTAATCTTTTCTTCGAATTTTAGTTTGCGGTGTTTTTCAATTCCCTTTATTTTAGGTATTCCCTTAGGTAATATACTTAATGGTAGCGTATCCGATTCCTAATCTCAATTTTAAGGGTTTGATTGATTCTGGCTGTCGTTGATAGATTCTCTTAATACAAAAGTAGTAGGTACGTATGTTAAATGATTACGTGGAATGTAAAAGATATTTAGAGTATCAGTTTAACTCTGATACTCTCGGTAGAATTGAATCAGGGCATCAGGGCAATATTTAGAGTCTGGCGAGAACTAGAGTTGAATAAGTTTGTGTCAAAATTTGGTTGCCAATAGATTGCGCCACAAATGAAGTGGCTATCACATTTGGGGACTTGCCGCGTATGCAACGGTGATGCGGATGAAATGTAGTCCATTTAAAATAAATTCTGCAAGCCTGGCAATAGAATAGACACATTGAAAAAAAGATATAAGTGAAAAGTAACAGGCTGAAAAAAATGACATCCTTGTAATTAAAAAAAAAAATCATGCCCCTTTTTAAAACAATTTTATTTTATTTTATTGGTAGTGGTGATGAGATTTTTCTAATGGATAATGGAATTATTTCCAGATTGGTGTATTGATACATATATTTATGAATGAATGGAAAAGGCTGTTAATTTTTTTATCTATAATCTGATAGAACATCCTTAGAACTACGTTTGCAGAATGATGTCTGCCTTATTTACTCCTCTGAGATAGATAAATGCGATAGAACAAAGATTATTTCAAGAAATGAGCTTGAACTTTCTTTCAGTTATGGATAAATTCCTTGAGGATATGCAATCCATCCCGGATACATTTTTTTATATATACCGGGAAAAACAGCATATTTATTTACTTAGTACTTTAAAATCCGGCGCCAACCCGCACCTACACTTTCAAGCTAATTTTTTTTTTAATTTTTAGGCATATTCTCCGTATAATGCACACCCCTTTTTAACGAAGAAATCTGAAATATTAATAAGCATTACTTTTATGTTTTGAAGTCATTTATTAGAGGTATTATCTCAGATGAGGAAAAAAATAGCATACTTATAAAACTACAATTATTTTCTTTTAAATAAAAAAGTGTTTCGATACATGTAGAAACAATTTTTTTTTTTCATGTTCTTCTCTTTTGTTACATTTTTTAAGGTTATCTCTTTTATACCCGGCGTATAACGCGCACTCTTAAGTTTCCCTCTTATTTTTTGTGTTTAAAGCGTGCGATATACGCCGGATTTTACGATATTTATTTTCTCTAAAACTCCGTTACTTTATCAAATACTTGACTTTTACAAAAACTTCAATAATTAATTTGTTTATTATGTTTGTTGTGTCACAATCTGGATTAAAGGCGATTAAAAAAATTATCTGCCGATTCAAATTGAGCATCAATTTTTGTTTTCTACGCAAAATAATGTGCAAAAATGTAAAAAAAAATATATATTTATAGAATAGAATAATTGTGTTTTCAGTAAATTAATTCATCTCAGTCTTAATTAAAGATATTCTAAAATATGTTTCTCAACGTTATCAATCAAAAATATGATTAAAAATATCATTCATATTCGTCATTTGATAAGTTTCATAAGGTAGTTTATTAACTTCAGTGTTAATTTTTCGAATTATAGCAAAATATTTTATTTACATTGTATTTCTAATGTAATGAGCTACATATTTTATTTAATTAAATCATATATGTGTGTGTTTAATATATGTGTGTGTTATTTATACACACATTTATCTTGTTCACGTAATACCAGAAAATATTTTCATAAAATTATAAAATCAATTTGCAATATATTAGTGTATCCTGTCGCACATTAACACTATTTTACGTCTGTTATGAGTGCATATTTTTTTTTATTGTACGATAATAATACTAATGGACTATTCTTTTTTGTTATCTAATAACTGCGGGGATACTTTGAATGGAATTTCTCCTTCATCATAATAATTATATAACAGTTAGAATGTTCGAAATATATTAAATATTATTAATTCCCTTACAGTAGCTATCTGAATCAAACAAATTAAACTGAAAATCAATATTGAGAGAAGTGCTTCACATGAGAATATGCTTCAAATAGTAAATTTAGCAAGCTAAAATTATAAGGCAGTTTCTTTGGCGATCAAAAAATAATAACACAGACAACTAAAAAAAATGAAAAAAAAAAAAACATTTTACAACTATTGCTACCATATGAAAGAGAAGGGGGACATCATCATTTGTTCGAAAGTTAACAAGGCATTAAAATTAATGATGGGACCTCCCGTCAATTTTCGTCAAAGTGGGCACATTTGAAAAATAATGAAGTTCATTTTTTTCTTCATTCTCGCTAGTCAAAACACGAAATTTTCGATTTTACCTTCAATGAAAAATCGTCTCGTTTACACATCGTTTTTTGTGACTGGTCAATTAAGATTTTTACTTTATCATGGCTTTATTTCTCTATTTTTCATTATTAAATTTAAATGAAATTTTGGAACTAATATCAATATGAAAAATTGTTAAAATTCGTAGGAACTCCTTTTTTTTTCCTTATTCAAATAAATTTATCTTACTTTTTATAAAACAAAATAGTAATAGTATGCAAGACATTTGTACTTTTGTCTACAGACGCCCAAACGGTATAGTGGTTAGAGATGCTGACTGTGGTGCCATAGGGACTGTGGGTTCAAATCCCAGAGAATACATGGAGGTTTGTAAATGTATAGTGCCTGTGCGGCATGGGGATACTCTAAATATCCGTCGAGCCGCAAGTCCTCTCGTGTGGTTGTGAAAGGGGAAGAGAGGTGGGAGGCCCCTTACCACCCCCAGGGTTTTCTCCCTCTAAATTGGGGTGGAACCAAGCCAAATCGTACTGTCACCTGTATGATGCTCAAAGCTAAGGCTAACGACATGCGTGAAAATTCTAGCCCTTAGCCGCAATGAATTTCGCGGGCCTCGATCTGGCTTCATCAGGCAGGTGTCATTATTCACAACAACAACTTTTGTCTACATATGGAAAAATGCTCGATGTATCTATAATTTCAGGAAATAGCAAGTTTGATGTGTTATTCTCTCTCTTATTTAAAAGAAGGGACTTTGTGAAAGATGTGCTTCAGTAAAATTGTACTAATATATTTAGTTGAAACTTAAGAAAACATTTAAACAAAGAGAAATGTATGGCAATGTAATAGATGGAAAAATAATATCTAAACATAATTTGGTCAAAGAAATTCCATATTTTTTGAAAACGTTAGTTCTTAATCTAAATGTAAAAAACAAATTTATATTATAAAGTATTTTATAAAAAGAAAAAAAAAATATTTCAAATAGATACAAACTACATGGCTTTTAAGATACGTTCTCTACATCCTATTTTAGTTAAGTACATCTGGTCCTCAAGTATTTTGACATGAATCAGTACGTCTGTGTTTACTAATCAAACAACTTATTTTAAAGTAATGATAAATTTTATTTACAAGAATAGCAGGGTATTGAACATAGATTTAAATTAAAATAAACGCTTATTATTTAACAAAAAGTAATATTATTAATTCAATATCAGCTATTTTACGAGTTTAAGATGATCCGACACATAAATGTTCAAAAAATTATCGATTTTCACTTTTTTATATTTTTTAAGAACTCAAATATTTCTGTTTGAAATGATATATAATATGAGTAACTACGATATTTAGAAGTATTTTTATTTATTTTTTAAATGAAGCTACTTCTTGACACGCATCAAATGATATCTGCTAGAAGCACCTGCGTTTCCCCTTGCATAAGTTTCTGATGAGTGCGAATCCATATGAAATCCAAGGGGAAAATTAGAGTGTATTGGTCTTGTCCGAAAGTGTATGGGTACACGTCTTTTCGATTTTAAAAATAAAATAGGGAAAAATGTTAAGTGATGGAAAATGCCTAAGTGGTCGTAACCAACTAACCGATATTTTAATATCAAAAGTTCAAAGATATTATAGTATGGCTATTAGAAATAAAATCCAAGATCTATACAGTGTGAAAACTGCTGTTTGAGCTGTTTATTTTCATTTTTTGTCTTCAAACGAGAGTCCTCAAAATGGACTGTGTCTTGCGGGTATAAATGCCTGAAGCAAATTTCAAAAGCCACTATGATCATAAACAAATATACACGTGCTATATGCCACAATGAGTTAAATGAAGCCAATTTGTAGAGATCTAGGTGATCCTATGCTTTTAGAAAATATACACATGGAAATGCTTAGAACCCAAATGAGTTAATGACTCAATATGGTCAATGATTCAAAGATCTACATTTGTAGAGTTAAAAACTTAAAAAAATTAGGGGTAAATATGGCTATAGCATAGTTCAATATGAGTCATGTAGCAAAATTGATGATCTGAAAATATTGTAATATTGAAACAAGTTAAAACTGTGTGTAATGCTTCAAAAAACTAGATACATGTTGGATGCGTGTAACCCAACGAAAGCATCTTGTGATCCCAAAAATGGTAAAATTCTTAAAAGTAATGAAAAAAAGAAAACTAGAAAAGTCACTTGTATGAGAAGAGAGTAAAAAAAAGGCGTCATATGCTTCTGGAAAGTAAACAAAAAAGAAAATGCTCAAAAAATTATAAATTTTTACTTTAAAGCCTGTTTTCTCAAAATGTAATATTTTTCACTTTATGTACCTTTTTCTCAAACACTACTTACCATGTAATCCTCAAATTGTTAGAGGGCAGATTTTTAACATGTTTACATATTTTAATGGAGGGGATTAGTCAGGTAAAGCACACTTTTTAAGATATGACTTTTTAAAACTGAAATTTAGGGAAAAAAATTGATAATTTAAATAAATTCGTAATAAATTTAATTTTTAAGAAAAAAAAACCATTCGTTAAAGTGCTATTGATAGTATACATAAGCTATTGTAAAAGGTTTATTTATAAGAAGTAAGTAGTTTCTGAGAAAAAGGTACATAAACTTACATAATTTAACCTGGGCTCCTGTGTAGAAGTGCCAGACTCCCTTAAAACGATTTTTCGTTAAATGCTTATTACATATGCATGAAAAGAATATACTAAATCATAAAGATATATTTTTAAAAAATATTAAATTTAAAGAAACAAAATCAAATTAATTGGCACGACTTCGCTAATTTGTTTTAATTACAAAAATAACAATTGCGAAAAGTATTTACTCTTAATTCAGAAATTTAACAATATATTTCTAAAATAAATTATCACACTAGTGACTTACTTCCTTAATTATTATAATCATTCTTTATTACTTAATTTAAGAGAAAGTAGAGGAGCTATGTCGCTTTATTTTACTTAAAATTCCTTCTCTTTAAAATCAAAGAAAATACATTCATTTATTTATATTTTGTAAAAGTCAAAGAAAAACCAAACATTCCCCACACATAAAACAGATGTAGTGTAAATATTTTTAAAATTATTTTTCTTTTGCACGTAATTAAAACAGATGAAAACATCTCGTTGTCCTTTAGTATATGTCTTTTTCTACAATTCTTACACACTTCATTAACTTCGTAATGAGAGTAAAACATGCTAGATTAAGTAGAAAACTTGGTAAATTCCTCAAGTATTTGGTTAAATGACTGTATCGATTTGGCTGTAAAGTTAACAAAGGAATAATTAAATTACTTTTAATTTGATAGAACTATTTGTAAATAATTAAGTTCTTTAAAAGAAAAGCATTCTAGATTTAAAAGTTCTAATTAATGCATTTTTGTATTTAAAATATTTTTTAATTGCGAAAATAGCAAGTATAACTAGTCAAGATAATAGGAAATATTAGCTACAGTAGTACAATAGCAAACTCCTGTCCTTAAGAACCAAGATTGCAAGTTTAAACAATGTCTTGGGGCTAGCCAACCTTCACCTGTAATTTGCTTTTACTACTGAGTCATAGGGAATAGAAGGAATAATATTAGAAGGAATTTAAAAATTACAAATAAAATACACAATATTATTAAAATATAACGATACAATTATAGCCTACTAGTATTTACTAGTATAGATTTAAAGTCGATGCAATAAAGCAGAGGATAAGACATACTTCGTGAGTACAACAACAAATTATGTTTCCCGCTTGATACAAAAGGAAAATTGTAATACCACATAAATTAAAATTAGTGAATTGTGATAAAATAATTTTAAGACTACATATATACATTTAAAAACCCTCAAATATTGATATAAAATTGTATAGAAAATTAAAAAAAAAACTTCACAAACGTACACAATAATATTTAAATCAAATATAAAATTATTTATTTATTAAACATGTGGTGAAATCTGTTGAAAAACTGTACAAATAATTAAAATGCTATTAATATTACACATTGTCATTTCACTGAGATCTATTAAAAATATAATCGTAAATAAAGTTAGCAGGATATCCATGATCAGTACATTGGTTAATAAATATATTAAAATTTAAATATATGTTAGATTTATCGCTAACTAATATATTATTATGATAAATATGTTAATTATGTTATGATAGCTATAGTTACTATAGTTCTGTGTATAGAGTTTGATAAATTTAAATTCTAGTATGAAATTTTAAGAATGTTTAAATTAAAAGCTACTTTTTTATCATATATATTACTATTTAATTCATAATCCTTAATATACAATGATCATCGAAGTAATCAGTTGTCACTGGATTATTATTAATTATAACTAGGTTTAAGTTTAGGATAAAATTTAAAATTGGTGTTAAAATTATTATTTTTACCAAAGACAGTTAGATCATCTATATATCTAAAAATGTAATAATCATTATTAATAATATAATTATATTCATAAAAGTGTAAATAATTTAGCCAAACTATTACTAGAAGGGCTACCTTGAGACAAACCTTAATTTAGTTACATAATGTACTATTGAAAATGTAATTTTCTTTTAAGACTAAATCTATGAGAGTTTTAAATTTCTTGAAATTAATATTAAGATTATAACTACTGTGATTTTCTAAAATTTAAATATTGATATTATTGATATCAATATAATTAAAAAAGAGATCTTCAATGCCAAAACTATATTTATATATACATATATATATATACATACTGGCCTCCAAAAGCTAAGGAACAACCGGTTTTTTGCGCCCTGTTTGTAAATGAATGAATGCAGAAACACCAACTTTGGATGACATATGCACAAAACAATTATTTATTGACTGCAAGGTAGAAGTTTACATAATAAAAATTCAAATATGATTTACAAAAAAAAGGCAATCTCGCTGGAAAAGTCCATTCTGGGAAAAAATAGTAATCACATTTTTGTGTGGTAAAATGTCATAGAAGCATAACAAAAATCGGTTTTAATAAGGGATATGCCCACCCCTAACTTGAATGCATTGGTGGAATAGAATTTTCATGCTGTCAATTAAGTTGTCGGTTAAAGAAATGAAAAGCCAAGACCAGACAAGGAAAAAACTTTGTTCCAGCTCTCCTAAAGACCTTGGAGGACAATGTTAATTTAAAATGTGTTTTGCCACTTAATATTCTGATTGCGTCATATGTATATACGTATTTATTTAAGTTAAATTGATTTCATAAAAAGTATTTAAAATAAAATTTGTCTTTGTTGACCTAAGTAGGAATTGACTTTTTTTATATTACTTGTTGTAACATATCTTGTAACATGCCTATATCCTTTGGAGAGAAATATTACAATGAATATGTCCATAGCCATAAGCCAAATAATACAGATTTTAATGAGCTTAGTTTCAGTTCACAGGCTCTATCGTCTCTCAGGGTAGATTGACAATAAAAGAAATTCTATCATTTTATAACTCTCTGTCCACAGGAAGCATTTTAACAAACTTTTACATCTAATAACATGTAAAATGTTCCATCTAATTTATTTTATCAAACTTTATTGCCCCTTTGTTGTTCAGTACAGTTATTTCTGACACAAACACAATTAAAACTTATGAATTTTGTATCGTTAATATATTCATCTGAATTCCATGTAGTCCATGTTAATGGCATTGGAATCAATCATTTAAAATATTTTTCTGCTATTTGACCCTTAAGCTGTAGAATTTTGAAGTGTTCGTCACAGCGTGTTTAAACATACTCTAGTTTCTTCATTCTGTTTTACATCAGAGCTTAATATGCATTTAATAGCGAATGAAATAATTTTTTAAACAATAGTATGGAGAAGTAAAAGTTATAAATTTGAAAAAATTACAAAAGTAATTAAAAATTTGCAATTTTAAAAATTATTTATAAATTGAAAAAATACTCCGAAATAATATTTAAATCTTAGAAATAATGTGACTTACTTTACTTCAGTGTTTCTCAAACTGTGACGCGCGCCTCCCTAGAGGGGCGTAAAAACCTTACGAGGGGGCTCGAGCATATTGAAAAATCGAAAACAAAAGATTATTCAACAAAATTATTAAATTACTGAACGAAAACGAACAAAATATATTCTGACATAATAAAACATAAAAAAAAACCTTTCCACTGATGTAATACACTTATAAATGCATCAGTACTGCGCAATGTATTTTATAACTAATTTATAACAATACTAAGTTAAGAAAAAGTTTAATAATTACCAGTGTCTCCATGGACTTATCATATGTAAAACTACATGCAAAAATAATACATCTTGATAATTTTTAAGTTTTGTAATTAATCCCTCAATTGCCGTGTAAAAATTACGTGATTTTCTCTACAATGCATTTCGCAACAACGGTATGTGATGTATTGGAAGGGGGAGTTGAAAATGAATAAATAAGACAATCCTCTGAAATCTGCCAAGAATATTTTATTACATTCCAAAGCCTTCGAATAATTTTATGGATAGCAGTTTACAGAATAGATCATATTTTAAAAAGGCGTATATATACGTCCTGACCAATTAACGCTCTAGCTGAGTGAAACGTTTTTATATGCCGATGACATTTAAAAGGTTAAAGTCGTATTGTTGGTTTAGCGTCAAAATATAATATTATTTAATGTAATGCATTGTTATTGTAAAGAGGGGGTGTGTGTGGGTGCGAGGAAAATTATTATCGAATATTGGGTCGCCAATATAGAAATTTTGAGATGCACTGTATACTTACAAAAATAATTTTTTGGTGGGGACATATACGGGAGGACTCCTTGTTCAAATGATGGGTTTATATGTGTCATATTCAGTACGAAACTATGCTCTTCATTCCATTACACGCTAAATGTTTAAAATACATGCAGTTGCTTTCTGAAAAGTTCTTTACAACCCTTTGTCAAGGTTCATCAACAGATCTCATAAAACACACAAAGTTATTTGCATTAAGTAAATCATGAACTTATTTGTAAGTATTCAAATTGCATGCTAAAGCACATGACTGTTAGCAAATGTCCTGCTTATAAACACGAAGACAGACTTTGAAAAAAGAAGTTTGTAATAGAGGAAATGGTACGATTATAAGTGACGAATAAAAACATTATTCGAAAACAGAGCAAAGAATGAGGTTTACTGTTCATTACAAATTCAATTGCTTGCTGGGACCCTCTTGTGATTTAAGAAATTAACAATAATTTCGGAATATTGTGGAATTTTGTTTCGGAAAAGCAGAATTATCTTGGTTATATGAAATTAAATAACATTAATTTGAACTGATAACTTAGACTTTATGCGCATGATGTTACAAAATAAAGAATAAAATAATTACTTGTAGATTTAGATCATTAAAAAAATAGATTAAATAATTTTCTAATATTTGACCATTTAAGTATTAACACAAATCAATTTATATAAAAGAGTTAATTGCGTAGTAAAATGTGCTTCGAATTCTCGTCAACTCTCTGGAGTATATCTTAATTTCAAGTAATGGAAAAAAACTAATGTTTCTATCTAATATAATCGTTAATACTTTCCGTTTTATGGCATATTTTATAGTATAAGCTATTCGCAATATCCGCTTGAAACATATGCATGATATTGATAACATTGATTTTAACATCAACGTAGGAAGTATAATTTAATTTCTGAATATAAAATTTTTCGACTTTTATTGATAGATAAACATTGCTTTGGTTTAAAGTAAGTTTTGGATTGGATTAAAGTAAATTTAGCTGCAAATGTTTACCAAAACGTTGTAAAACATTTCCGTTTGAAGGACTGGCATATTCATAACAGTTAATTTCACTTACACCGTCTACAAATCTCAATAATATAATTTTAAAAATTCTGAAACATTTAAAAATGGAGTTATGGGTTATTTTACTCTTCCAAGCCATTATATAGTTTAAAGTATAGTAAAAGTTATTTTTACGAATCCAACAAAATATTTTGTGTCATTTATTTACTAAGATATTAATTTAGTTTTAGCTAGGGGTTGCAATACTGGTATACTGGTATACCGGGATACCGAATTCCTGTATTTTTAGCCTTTTTTTACAACTTTGTAATACCGGTATTCACAAGCTTAAACACTGGTTTTTCGGTATTTACTAGACTTTTTTTTAGATTTATAGTAAATACCTTTTTCTATATTTCATTATATGTTCATAAATCACCAACCTAGTAAGAGAATACACATTTTTGTTTTTATGTCTCCCTAACGGGCGAAATTAATTAGACTGTGAATATAAAGTTACATCGTTCAATCAAGAGTAGTGATAAAATATGTGAATCATCGAAGGAGGCGGGAAAAACCTTTCTGTTACAGCTCAGAGCAATACTGCACACGTGCAGGATTCCAAGCATGATATTCGTATCTGGGAAAACAAGGTTGTAGTTGTGAAGAAAGTGCGTAATCTATATAAATAAAAATGTAATGTGTGTTTGTTCAAAGCCGCTAATCTTCGAAACTACTGGACCATATCCTCCGAAAGTTTGAAATAAAGTTGCATTGGAATCCGGACGGGATTTTATGTACTTATTACTTCGTAATTATTTCTAAATTTTTTAAAATTTAATTTTTAATTGATTTTCTAATGTTGTGACGTCATATGATGTCATGTTTCTCACTAAATGGAAAATTTATGCTTTACACGCAGTTTTTGAAGATTTTTACGTATTTTTACTACAGCTATGTTTATTGATTGGAATATTTATCCAATTTTTCTGTTCTCTGATACTCAGTTAGTATTATTTTTCGAATAAATCATTCTTTTAATGATTATTCTTTTAACAACTACAATATTGTTTTACAGTTTTGAGAACATTTGAGTAGTATTATCATGGGAAGTTTATGTGTGTGATTTTGCTTACAAATTACAACTTTCTTTTTAAGTAATTTCTCTCAAAATTTCTTTATTTCTCTATAAAGCGAACATTATAATTTTTACAAACCAAAACTTTTTATTGATAAAGGTATTTCAGTTCTTAATACTACAATTAACGTTAGTATTTTATTTCCGTTTTCGTTATCTGCATCAGTATGAAATTAATATCGTGAATATTAGTAGCGCCTATTTCATCTTTCTCTCCCGTAATCATTTTTTCATTCCCTATATAATATTTTTTTTTATATTTTTTTCTTCCACTTTGCGATGTTTTAATTTGGCCAAATTAATCGACGGAATTGTTCTTAAAAACATTTTTCTTAACTGTTTTTGACATTTTTAAAAATTTTGATGTTCCTCTGAAATATGAAATAAAGAATTTCTAATATATGTTTTGTGTTAGTATGAAACTATTTATATTGAGTTAATCAAAATATTGAGCCTTATTTTATTTTTGATATTTTCTTAAGATTTAATTTTTCTTTATAACTAGCTGTACCACATGTTGCTGGGGCTCAGTCAGGTTAAAAAGACTGGTGCGCCACAAAGGTTACAAAAGTAAATAATACTCAAAAATTGAAACAAATAAAAGAAAGGGTTCTTGCGTATTATTGCAGCAATCACCAACTGTATTTTTACTCGCCAAGTTAGCAGCCCCGATTTCCTATGTGTCGTATGTGTTGAATTGCCAACCAGATGCTTCATTTCATATAATATCGCCAATAAGTTGCGATAATGCGTAAGTACCGTTTGCTTTTTGTCAGGTACATAGCTACCGCTGTATCAGCCGTTTTAATGAGCCAAGGCTCTCAAGCAACAGTGGTCCTAATACGTGTTACTACCATCACTAACATGGTTTTCATATCTGAAAAGAGCTCCTGAAAGAATTTTGATACAGGGCCCAGTCAGAGCTGTTTTGCAGTTTCATATGTCTTTATTTTGACTTTTTAGTGTGTACAATTGGCTTCAATGCATAAAATTGCCTTACAGAAAATCAAACTTGGGTAATCATACTGGCCAAGCAAAAGCAGTGTTGGTAGTAATTACATCTCAAACTGGAATAGCCATCATAGAATGAGTAAAACAGACAAATGACTTAAATACCTATTGAGGAAGCACAGGTGGCCGTTAGATTGTAATTATTTTTTGTACTTATGTACTATCGCCAACGTTCAAAATAACTTGCCCCTCTGGCAATTCCAATTTTGTATGATCTGAATTGGCAATCATGTGCTTCATTTCCTATAATGTCACCAATAGGTTGCGATAATATGTAAGTACCTTCATTTCTGTACATTACTGTAGCATTAGACTGCCCACAACACACCATTTTGGCGTGATTTCCGAATCATGCCAAAAACCAGTAACCTACCAATATGAAATTAATATTACGAGTATTTTTTTTTTTTGCCTGTTTCTCTCCAGTAATCCCAAATTAATTCAATATATATGTCTTGATTTTTTATACTTTAGTAACATAATTTTTTTTTTTTTTGCCGATCATGTACCGCAAATATTTTTTTGCATATCGCAATATCTTTGGCAAAATTAATCGGTGGGAGTTTTCTTAAGTATGTTTTTTATTTGTTTTTGATATTTTTTTTAAAATTTTGTTTGATGTCTGTCTGAAATACGAATAGCAAAATAAATATTTCACAATATATGTATTGTGTTTGTATGAAAATGTAATATTAATTTAATCAAAATATTGAGTCTTCTTTCATTTTTGATATCTTTTTAATTTTATGTTATAACTAGCTGTACCCAGCTACATGTTGCTGTGGCTCAGTCAGCTTAAAAAGACTGGTGCACCACAGAGTATGCCATGAGGCTTACAAAAGTAATATTACACAGGAATTCAAACAAATAAAAGAAAAGGTACTTACTTATTATTGCAACAATCAAAAAATCTATTAAGAACTTGCCAAGTTGACATCCCTGATTTTTATGTACCATACACGCTTAATCGGCAACTAGAGCTTCATTTTATATAATGCACCAATAGGTTGCGATAATACGCAAGCACCAAAATAATTTCAAAGTACATAAATAAGTTCAAAAGATAATCAAACACATATTATTAAGGCGCAGTCTTTTAATGAAAAATATTTACTACATTAATTTGAATCAAAAAGCTTTCTTAACCCACGATCACTCGCGCGGGGTGTTCTGTGCACCCCAGCAACAAGAAAAGCCTCCTACAATTCTAAAAAGAATGCGCAGAGCCACGATTTTTTCTGTGGCTGCCCATTTTAGGTCATTGAACCTTCAGGCGTGATTTAATGATTGATTGAATAGTAACGTCGCGCTGTTCAGCTGCACAAGGGCTTTTGGCGATGGACCACGTAAATTTTAACCATGGTCAAGTGACGTGGACGACACCTGAGCTGACACCCCCCTCTACTAACTACCACACCACACCAACGGGAGGACGTTTCAGCTCTCGACAGATTTAACGTGCATCGCTGCCATACACGGCGGGTCTTTAGTAGTACTGGACTCGAACTCGTGACAAGGCAATCCACGGTACAATACCTATACCACTCGGCTACCGCGGCCCAGACATGGTGTAATCAATCTCGCTAGGACGATTGGAATGTAACGACCTTCAAAAGTTTATCTGGGGTTCTGAGAAAACCCCGCGAGTGATTGAGTTACATTTTCGTACTCGGAGCATCTACGGAAGAGTACGTTTTACTCTTTCCGTTTACATTTTTTTTTCAAATATATTAATATGCATGAATATTTTATTTAAAATTTCTATAAATGTGGTATAAAAATAATATAATTCTATAAAAAAATATAATTTTTTTACAAAAAATTTCAAAATTTTTTTCCTGAAATTATGACAAAAACTCCATGGGAAAGGGAGAAACAGCGACTTCGTCGTCTGTTAGAAACTGTATCAACAAATTGTCAAGATGGACTAAGTCAATTCGATGACTGCGTAATTTCGTAACCAAAGTTGGAGAGATGAAACTTGAAATTGTAAATTTTTATAATACAGGTGGTGTTGATACCACTAATGAAATGTGCAGTATATATGATGTATCGCGAATATTTAACCTTTAGCCATTGTGAATATTTTATCATTTACTTAATACTGCAGGAATTAATGATTCCATTGTCTATCATTCCGTTCTTCCTGAAAATAAATGAGACATTCAAGATTATTAGAGAAGATTAGAATGGATTTTGTGCAGCCACAGTGGTATATGAGATCGGATATCCCAAACCTTAACGAAACACCCAAAAAAAGCTTTACTGAGAGAATATATTAAAAAGGGCATTAATCCGCCAAAAATCGGGCGTTGTACTGTTTGTCCATGGGAAAAAGATGTAAAAATTATTTGTTTTTGTCTTCAATGTAAGAAAATATGTGCTTAAAGCATTTGAATATAGTCTGTTCTGAATCTTTGAAAAATGATTAAAATATTATTTTTCCACTTTTTACTATCCTTATCATTAATTATAAAGTATATTTATTACTGGTATATACGTTTTACTTGTGGTTTATGAAAAAATATAAAATTGTGTATTTAAAAAAGGAAAATTTTGAAGGTTCAGCTTAAATTAATGCTAGTCTCATTTGAATGCAATAAATTTAACAATTTTGTTTGTATAATACAAAAAACATCTTATACTTCATAAATATATATCATAATTGACTTAAAATTTTTTTCATATTTAAATACATGTATTAAGAGTTTGGGGGTGTTCTCTACAACCTGCGAGTAAGGACGATGGCAAAAGCAAGCGCGAGTGATCGCGGGTTAAGCAAATAATATATACCTAAATTTCATTAAATGGCTCTACTCTGGAGTCCATGAGGGCAAAGGTTTAATTTTACAATTATTTATTTATTTTTTGTGAAGTATCGCATTGCTATTCAACTGTGTAATTTACAATAGTGTCTTGTGTGAGCATAGTATATTATTTCATTGTTCATCGTTTAAATTTTTAATTGTTTTTCTTATTTCTCAGTGCAATTAGTGAGAATTCTGTTCTGTCAATTAATTTTCATTTGAAATCATAGTGAAATTGACCTCTCTGGAGTGATTTATTCAAGTAGAATAAAGTATTATGTTTCCCGTTACATCAGAATTGAGCTATGTTGATTGATTCGCCTTTGAAGTTAAATGTTTTGTCAAAATTTTTATTTATTTTTTCCCCTTTTTTAATGTTTTGCAATTTTATATATTTTAAGTGTAATCTTCATATTCTTAAGTCAATCAGCTTCCAGTGTCTGTTACATTTTGAATGTAGGCAGTCATCTTAGTAATTTTTTTAAGAAATCGGATTGTTATTGTGTGAGCTGTGTCTTTAATGGGGGTGGTGATTTTTTGTGAGTATATCACAAAAGTACAAATGTCCCAATTTTTCTGTTGATCATGTAAAATTTCTTACGTACCATCAATATTTGTGACTGCCTGCTGCTCTAGAACACACATGTGTTTGTATATTAGCATCACCGTAACAAAATTGGCGCCACGCAAATCGCATCTTGATATCATAACAACAAAGATTATAACATTTTTTTATACGAAAAAGAACCAAACAGTCAGATTTGGGTGGAAAATAGCGTGACTCATATGGTGGCAATTTGGTTGTGGTGATGCTAATACACAAGCACCCACACAACAAATAATAATCATCTATGTGAAAAGTAGTCTGTGTCTAGATAAAAGACACTCTGTTATAAAGATATGCCCTGAAATTTGTTGATAATAATTGCTAATGCTTATTGAATTGTGAATCGTAAGAATTATCAGTCATTATCAACACTTCACCATACATTTTTTTTCTGTGAAATCCATGTTTATATTTGAATTTTCCTTGCGTATTCTACTGAAAATATATTCAGCCCCACACACATGTATGGTTTATATTTCTCCCCTAACTCTGTTAGGGGTGAAGAAAAGTAGGCACATTCAATATATGATTGCAAACAATGCACAAATTTGATTTCGTTGTCACTTGTTGCTCATGTCATTGATGATACTTCCCAGTGTTAATGACATTCTTAAAATAAGCAGTCACCTTAGTTATTTTTTCTATATTGCATTGGTATTAAGTTGTCTTTTACTATAAATGTGACTTTATATGAGTATAGTTAATTTTTTTCACATTGTTTTTCATTTAGTGTTTCCTCTTCATTTCTCAGAGCAGTTGGCAGGAATTGTGCTCTGCCAATTAATTTTCATTTGAATTCAAATTATATAGCAAAATTGACCTCTTCAGAGTGATTTGTCGGAATGGAATGAAATATTCTGTTTCTCATTGCATTGGAATTGAGCTGTGTTGATTGATGTACATTTGAAGTTAAATATTTCATTAGAAAGAGTATTTTTTATTTTGCACTTTCTTTTTGTTCCTGATTTTTTCTTTTTTTCAGCATTTTGAAATGTTATATGTTTTTGTTTTGACTTTTTTTTTCTTTTTAAGTGCAGTCAATTGGCCTCATAATATAAAAATAACACTTTGTGGGAAATTAAATTTAGGTAACCTATTTACTAAGCAAAATTAGTGCAACGGGTAATTGCACAGCAAATGAGAAAAACAGATGAAGACACATGCTGAGGACGCAGCAGAGCAATACGCAACCAAACTTGAGGATGCATGTTTGCGAGCACAGCATTTGCTTTTTACAACATCAGGTCTGCTCTATTCTTGATAACAGGGATACAATATGTTACGAATGTCTGAAAGATGTCAACGAGAAACAGCTTTTCCTCATTAAACATGACTTTGTGGCGAGTAATCACACGATAATAGTCACATTGCATTCCAGGGCAACCCAGCATATTATTGGAGCATGTTCTCATCAGCGCAATTAGTGAAGTGTGTCATTATTGCAAGACTCTGAAATTTAAGGGGGAAACAAAATAAATGTTTTGCACCACTGTAAAAATTAAACTGCCTCAACCAACAGATCCATTTAAGACTTTGCTTGCCAGATATACTGCAGAATCAAAACATTTTCTATATAACATAGAGAATTACAATTCATGTTTCCAAATGACATTTTTTGGAGAAATATGCATTTGTAAACACACCTGTGATTTAACAAAGATACCCACAAGCATTGTAAAACTAGCCCTTGAATAATATAGAGTAGAGCCATTTAAAAATTACCGTCGAGATTGAGGTCTCGACTATTAAGACAATGTAAATAATTTTTAGGTTCATATCATAAGGATTAAAATAAGCTATGATAACTTCAAGTATTTGGTTAACAAGTTACAAAGGAAATCAGTTAAGGAGAGTTTTGTGCATATATATTTTACCACCCATCTGATATAGTAGTTAGTGACATTGACTGCTTTGCTGTAAGGCCTGGGTTCAAATCCTGGAGAAAGCATGGATGTTTGTAAATGTATAGTGCCTTTGTGGGATGGGGGTACTCTGAATAGCCATCGAGCTGCAAGTCCTCTCGTGAGGTTGGTGGAAGGGGAAGAGAGGTGGGAGGTCATTTATCACCTCCGGATGTTCTCCCTCAAAATTGGGGTGGAACCAAGCCAAATTGAAATGTCACCTGCATGATGCTCAAAGCTATAGCTAACGACAGGCATACATCTGAGCCATATGCCACGATGAATTTCGTGGGTCTCGATCTGACACTGTCAGACTAGTGGCATTAGAAACAACAACAACGTTTAGAATGTTTTTATTATAAAAAAAAAAATCATACCTCTAATGGAAGTGTTTAAGCATACTAAAAATATGTGCTTTCTCTTTTCTGCCTTTTTAACCACATTGAGCCACAGCAACGCGTGGCAGGGTACAGCTAGTATTTCGATACTTTTTAAATTGGTGAGTTTGTTATTCACATTGTATTTGAATATCATACTCGCATTTACATATCATCATGATTTTATAAATGAAAATGAAAAGAAAAAAAAGAAAATAGACTAACGAAATCAAATTTTATCAAGTTTATAATACATTTTCTTAATTTTTTTTTTCCTACAAACCTTATCCGCATTCAGAAGATTTCGGTACAGTTACCGAAGATGATTATGACCCTAACGTCGATAATGGAAAGGAATTGTCTCTTGAACAAAAATTAAAATTAGCTATAACTGAAAAATATCAACAAACCAAAATACAGTAGAAAATGAGCATATACAATACAGAAATGAGCTATATCCAAAATTATCCGGCAAGAAATCAATTTATTTGAAGCCAGAGATTTAGAGGAAAATACTTGGAAATGTATATCACGTTTTGCTAACAATACCACCAACTAGCTTATATGCCGAAACATCGTTTTCGACAGTTGCTATTTTTTGCAAGTAAATGCGTTCCAGGCTTAATGACAGTACAATTAATGCATTATATTTTTTGAGATCACATTTCAAACATTTGTAATAGTACCACAGACTGAATAGTGATATTTTTTGTGATTTAAATAAGATATTCCTTTACTTTTTTGTGATTCTTTATTGGGTATACTGTTATAATTTAAAAATTACAGATTAATTTTTTATGATATTTATACCCTCTAATAAAACTGGCAAATTAAACAAAAAAACATCTATATTTTCTTTTTTTCCTAAAACTTCTACGACCGGTATTAAAATCGGTATCCCGGTATTAAGTTCTAAAAAATACCGAATACCCCGGTAGTGAATTTTTGGTTCGATATTGCAATCCCTATTTGTAGCATCAGTATAGTTTCATTGAAATACTGCCTACATTCTGAATGTCTTGAGATTAAGTTGTTTGTCAGTTTGATAGTTCTCAAGATCATTCAACAGATTTCAAGACAGTTTCATAAAGGCCGTTCAAGGCGTGGAATAACTTCAAAATTTTATTTTTTCTGATTGTTAGTAATCCTTTGTATTATTTACGATCATTTTAGTCATAACAATTTCAAACATTGTGTGTAATGATGTATATGTATTATGATATTTATAAACAATGATAACAGAAGTTTTAATCAAGTTAGTTTCTTGTATTTTCTCTCATTAAAATATGAGCACAAGTCAAAAAATACTTACTCTTTTCGTCCTATAACCGAATTAAATAAAGATTGCTTGCCATTTAAGTTTTTAAGATATGTTTTTTTTTAAAAAAAAATTAGTATGCACACCTTTGTAAAAATTTAATTCACTTTTAAAACTATCATTTTTATACCCACCGTATAACGCGCACCCGTAAATTTAAATTTTATTTTTTTATTTTAAAGTGCGTGGATTTCACAGTAATGAGGTTTTTGTTTTTACGGGTGGAAGAGGAACTTAAATTTATTGAAGACTTTTGCCACAAAATGGAGAAATATCAGATTCCCGTAAAAACAACTTATTACTGAAATATTTTAAAATGCCCCAACGGGCGTAACACAAACAGAAATGCTCGCCAAACGTCAACTTTGATTCCTGACGACAATATTCAGCATGTTTAAGAAATTGTTACAACAAATAGGCGAGTTTCTATTGATAGGGTTGCATCTTCTTAAAGCATTGGTTACAATTCTGTATATTGAATTATCCGCAGTGAAATCGAATTCCGTAAAGTTTGTATACTATATGTACCATGAATACTTACCCATATAGCACAACTGAGCGTTTGGACATCTATAAATGCTTTCAAGCGCGTTTGAACGTGGAAGGCGACTTATTTTTAAGCAGAATACTGACAGTCGAGGAAACGAGGGTTCATAAACACAAGTTGAAACACCAACGTATGTATTGGAAACACCTAGGACAACTTAGAACGAAACAAATTTAAGACTTTGCTTTGGGAAAGGGGGGGGGGGGTATGGGGCCCCGGTTGGGGGGGAAAAAAAACCCTAGATAGGAGATTTAATGGACCGGGGGGGG
>BMAV01016657.1:376803-417663 GCA_019973955.1 Trichonephila inaurata madagascariensis | reverse complement strand
TAAAAAATTCGTGACGCGTTGAATTCTAGGGAAAGGGAAAAACTGAGATTTGAAGAATTGAAGTGAAAAAAAAAATAGTGGTTATGTTCATCGAATGAGGCTATTGAAAAGGGACAAATTTTAAATAAACGGTTGTTCATAACTTTTAAATTAGAGGGAAATTTTCAACAAGCGCTATACATATTCGTGATAGCTTTGAATTCTACGGAGAAGAACTAAGTTTGGTGGGAATTTGGGAGGATAAAAAAAATAGTGGTTATTTCACCGAATCGCATTGAAAAAGGGAAAACGAAGCAATGTTTGGGCATTCCCTTTTTGAACTACAGGGAAATTTCCCGACAAGCGCCATACAAATTCGTGATCAGGTTGGTACTAAGAAAAAAAAAAGTTTCAAGAATTGGCGGATGAAGAAAAATGAAAAACCACGGAAATGGAATGCACAATTACGCCCATTTAAAAGAGGAATTTTAAAAAAGTGATCCCCAAAATTTAAAAAATCTTTAACTTTGGTTTTCCGTTTTTTTTTATACTTTCATGGAAAGTTTTCCCCAAAGTCAAATTGCGAAATAATCGCAGAGTAAAATTTTAGATATTCATTTTTTAGTAGCGGATTCCCATTCGAATGACACCCGGTGTTTTAAAATCGGTCTGTAATTTCCCTTTCCCCCCCAAAAAAATGGGGTTTTAAAAGAAGGTTTTTCATTTGAAAAAAAAGTTACTGGAATTTCGGGAATGGAGACCAGATTTAACCCTTGGAAAAATTTTCCAGAAAAAATCACTAACTTTCGTGGGTTTTTTGGGGTGAAAAGTACTGAGATATTGGGCGAATTCGAAATGTGGACCGATTTAGACAGGGCGATCTCATAAAAAAATTTAAAAAAAAAATTATGAAAACTTGTGATATTTACATTTATTTACGAGCGGCAAAATAGAATTCAACCTTTAATTGGTAAAACTAGTGTAAAATTTTTAGAAAATACTTCAGGTACCTCTAGAAATGTCTGTAAGTTGGCTTTCTGGCAAGGCATAGTCGGTTTTAGTGGTCTTTTATTTTTTTAAAAATAAGTTATAGAAGTTTCGCGAAACGGACACAAGATTTAGATTCCTGGTCAAATTTCGAGAGAAATTGGTCACTTTGGGAAGTTTCAAGGGTGAAAAAAAATAATGGTTGGCGTGGTCACCGAATCAGACTATTGAAAAAAGGGACGAATTTCAAAGAAACGGTTGTTCATAACTTTTGAATTTGACAGAATTTTAACAAGCGCTATACATATTCGTGATCAGCTTTGAATTCTACAGGAGAAAAACTATTTTTGGTAAAAATTGGAGGAAGAAAAAAAAATAGTGGTTAGTGTTCATCGAATGAGACTAATGAAAAAAGAGACGAATTTCAAAGAAACGGTTGTTCATAACTTTTGAACTAGATTGAATTTCAACAAACGCTATACATATTCGTAAACAGCGTTGAATTCTACGGAAGGAAAACTAAGTTTGGTAAAATTGGAGGATGAAAAAAAATAGTGGTTAGTATTCACCGAATCAGACTATTGAAAAAAGGGACTAATTTCAAAGAAATGGTTGGGCATTATCTTAGAACTAATTGGAATTTCGACAAGCGCCATACATATTCATGATCAGCGTTGAATTCTACGGAAAAAAATTAAGTTTGGTAAGAATTGGAAGATGAAAAAAAAAAAATAGTGGTTAGTGTGATCACCGAAACAGTCTATTGAAAAAAAGAGTCAAATTTTAAAAAAATGGCAGTTTCTATCTTTTGAACTAACGGGAATTTCGACAAGCACCATACATATTCGTGATAAGCGGTGAATTTTACGAATAAAAAATAAGTTTGGTAAGAATTGGAAAATGAAAAAAAAAGTGGTTAGTGTGATCACCGAATCAGAACTATTGAAAAAGGGACGAATTTCAAATAAACGATTGTTCATAACTTTTGATTTAGACGGAATTTCTCAACAAGCGCTATACATATTTGTGATCAGCTTTGAATTCTACGAAAAAGAAATAAGTTTGGTAAGAATTGGCCAAAGAAAAACAAATGACCAAAACCATAAAAATCAGGAATGCGTTGCAATTACGCCCATTTGAAAGACGGATGTTTAAAAAGTCATCCTGCCGCAGTTAAAATTTTTTCACTTTTTTTCGGTGTGTTTTTCTTATACTTTTCATTGAAATGCATTACCAAAGTGCAATAATTGGAGTTCAAATAATCGCTGAGGAATGTGTTTAGCATATTCGTGTTTGGATGCGGTTCCCCATTGGAATGACACACGGTTTCTCACAATCAGCCTGTAAGTTCACTTTCTAACTAGAATTAATCTTTTATTTTAAAAACCAGTGACAGGAATTTCGCCAAACGGAGACCAGATTTAGATTCCTGGTAAAATTTCGAATAAAATTGGGCACTTTGGTAAATTTATCGGTTGAAATATACTGAGATATTGTTGCGACCTTCTGGAATGTGGGGCCGCATTTTAGACACGGTGATCCAATAAAAAAGTTAAAAACAAAGATTATGAAAACTTGCGCTATTTACATTTATTTACGAGTGGCAAAATAGAATTCAACCTTTAATTGGCAAAACTAGTGTAATTTTTACCGAATACTTCAGGTATCTCTAGAAATGTCTGTAAGTTGGCTTTCTGGCAAGGCATAGTCGGCTTTTTAATAGTCTTTCATTTTTTTAAATATAAGTTACAGAAATTTCGCGAAACGGACATAAGATTTAGATTCCTGGTCAAATTTTGAGTGAAATGGGCCACATTGGGAAGTATCTAGGCTGAAAAAAAAATTATGGTTGGCGTGGTCACCGAATGAGAATATTGAAAAAGGGACGAATTTATAAGAAACGGTTGTTCATAACTTTTGAATTTGACGGAATTTCAACAAGCGCTATACATATTCGTGAACAGCTTTGAATTCTACAGGAGAAAATTATGTTTGGTATAAATTGGAGGAAGAAAAAAAAAATAGTGGTTAGTGTTCATCGAATGAGACTATTGAAAAAAGGGACGAATTTCGAAGAAATGGTTGGGCATTACCTTAGAAATACATGGAATTCCGACAAGCGCCATACAAATTCGTGATCAGCGTTGAATTCTAAGAAAAAAAAAGGTTTGGTAAGAATTGGCAGATGAAGAAAAAATGACCAAAACCACGGAAATCAGGAATGCATCGCAATTACGCGCATTTGAAAGAGGAATGTTTAATAAGTGATCCTGCCGCAATTAAAATTTTTTAAATATGGTTTTTCAGAGTTTTTTTTATACTTTTCATGGAAATGCGTTCCCAAAGTGCCATAACTCGCGTTTTAATAATCGCAGAGTAAACTTTTAAGCAGATTCATGTTTAGTAGCGGATCCCCATTCGAATGACACGCGGTTTTTTAAAATCGATCTGTAAGTTCAATATCCCTCCAGAAAGGGTCAGTTTTTTAAAGAAGGTCTTTCATTTTTTAATAAATATTTACAAGAATTTCGCGAAACGAAGACAAGATTTAGATTCCTAGTCAATTTCGAGTTAAATGGGTCACTTTGATAAGTTTCCAGGGTGAAAAATAAATAATGGTTGGCGTGGTCACCGAATCAGAACTATTGAAAAAGGGACGGATTTCAAATAAACGGTTGTTCATAACTTTTGATTTAGACGGAATTTCTCTCAACAAGCGCTATAAATATTCGTGATCAGCTTTGAATTCTACGAAAAAGAACTAAGTTTGGTAAGAATTGGCTGATGAAAAAAAAAATGACCAAAACCATGAAAATCTGGAATGCGTTGCAATTACGCCCATTTGAAAGACGGATGTTTAAAAAGTCATCCTGCCGCAGTTAAAATTTTTTCACTTTGTTTTTTCGGTGTTTTTCTTATACTTTTTATTGAAATGCAGTACCAAAGCACAATAATTCGAGTTCTAATAATCGCAGTGGAAAGTTTTAAGCATATTCGTGTTTGGATGCGGTTCTCCATTGGAATGACACACGGTTTTTCACAATCAACATGTAAGTTCACTTTCTAACTAGAATTAATCTTTTATTTTTAAAACCAGTGACAGGAATTTCGCCAAACGGAGACCCGATTTAGATTCCTGGTAAAATTTCGAGTAAAATTGGGCACATTGGTAAATTTATCGGGTGAAATATACTGAGATATTGATGCGACCTTCTGGATTGTGGGGCCGCATTTCAGACACGGTGATCCAATAAAAAAATTTAAAAACAAAGATTATGAAAATTTGTGTTATTTACATTTATTTACGAGTGGCAAAATAGAATTCAACCTTTAATTAAAAAAAAAAATAGTGTAATTTTTACCGAATACTTCAGGTACCTCTAGAAATGTCTGTAAGTTGGCTTTCTGGCAAGTCATAGTCGGCTTTTTAATGGTGTTTCATTTTTTTAAAAATAAGTTATAGAAATTTCGAGAGACGGACACAAGATTTAGATTCCTGGTCAAATTTTGAGTGAATTGGGCCACTTTGTGTGGGAAGTTTCTAGGGTGAAAACAAAATAATGGTTGGCGTGGTCACCGAATCAGATTATTGAAAAAGGGACGAATTTTAAAGAAACGGTTGTTCATAACTTTTGAATTTGACATAATTTCAACAAGAGCTATACATATTCCTGGTCAGCTTTGAATTCTACTTAAGAAAAACTAAGTTTGGTAAGAGTTGGAGGATGAAAAAAATAGTGGTTAGTGTTCACCGAATCAGACTATTGAAAAAAGGGACGAATTTCAAAGAAACGGTTGGCATAACCTTTGATTTAATTGGAATTTCGACAACCACCATACATATTCGTGATCAGCGTTGAATTCTACGGAAGAAACTAGGTTTGGTATGAATTGGCGGATGAAGAAAAAATGACCAAAACCTCGGAAATCAGAAATGCGTTGCCATTACGCCCATTTGAAAGAGGAATGTTTAAAAAGTGATCCTGCCGCAATTAAAAATCTTTAACTTTGGTTTTTCGGTGTTTTTTTTATACTTTTCATCGAAATGCGTTCCCAAAGTGCCATAACTCGCATTTTAATAATCGCAGATTAAAATTTTATGCATATTCATGTTTAGTAGCGGATTCCCATTCGAATGACACCCGGTGTTTTAAAATCGGTCTGTAAGTTCGCTTTCCCCCCAGAAAGGGTCTGGTTTTTTAAAGAAGGTCTTTCATTTGAAAAAAGAGTTACATGAATTTCGCAGAACGGAGACCAGATTTAGATCCTTGGTCAAATTTCCAGTAAAATAGCTGACTTTGGTAAGTTTTTGAGATGAAAAGTACTGAGAGAGATATTGGTGCGAACTTCTGGAATTGGGGGCCACATTTCAGACACGGTGATCCCCTAACAAAAATTTTTTAAAAAAAATTTAAAAACTTTTCCGATTTACATGTAGTTAGGAGCGGCCAAATAGAATTCAACCTGTAATTGGCAAAACTAGTGCAATTTCTACCAAATAATTCAGGTACCTCTAGAAATGACTGTAAGTTCGCCTTCTGGCAAGGCGTAGTCGGTTTTTTAAAGAAGGTATTTCATTTTTTCTAAAAAGAATTACAGGAATTTCATGAAATTAAGACAAAATTTAGATTCCTGGTCAAATTTCGAGAGAAATGGGTCACTTTGTTAAGTTTCTAGGGTGAAAAACAAAATAATGGTTGGCGTGGTCACCGAATGAGACTATTGAAAAAAGTGACGAATTTCAAAGAAACGGTTGGGCATAACCTTTGAACTAATTGGAATATCGAGAAGCGCCATACATATTCGTGATCAGCGTTGAATTCTACGGAAGGAAAACTGAGATTTGAAGAATTGGAAGCTGAAACAAAAATAGTGGTTAGTGTTCATCGAATGAGGCTATTGAAAAGAGGGACGAATTTCAAATAAACGGTTGTTCATAACTTTTAAATTAGACGGAATTTCAACAAGCGCTATACATATTCGTGATCAGCTTTAAATTCTACGGGAGAAGAACTAAGTTTGGTAGGAATTGGAGGATGAAAAAAAATAGTGGTTAGTGTTCACCGAATCAGACTATTGAAAAAAGGGACAAATTTCGAAGCAATGTTTGGGCATTACCTTTGAACTACATGGAATTCCGACAAGCGCCATACAAATTCGTGATCAGCGTTGAGTACTAAGAAAAAAAATAAGTTTGCTAAGAATTGGCGGATGAAGAAAAAATGACCAAAACCACGGAAATCAGGAATGCATTGCAATTACGCCCATTTGAAAGAGGAATGTTTAAAAAGTGATCCTGCCGCAATTAAAAATCTTTAACTTTGGTTTTTCGGTGTTTTTATACTTTTCATGGAAATGCGTTCCCAAAGTGCCATAACTTGCGTTTTAATAATCGCAGAGTAAAATTTTATGCATATTCATGTTTAGTAGCGGATTCCCATTCGAATGACACCCGGTGTTTTAAAATCGGTCTGTAAGTTCGCTTTCCCCCCAGAAAGAGTCGGGTTTTTTAAAGAAGGTCTTTCATTTGAGAAAAAAAGTTACTGGAATTTCGCGGAATGGAGACCAGATTTAGATCCTTGGACAAATTTCCAGTAAAATCACTGACTTTCGTAGGTTTTTGGGGTGAAAAATACTGAGATTTTGGTGCGAACTTCTGAAATGTGGACCGCATTTCAGACACGGCAATCTCATAAAAAAATTTAAAACAAAGATTATGAAAACTTGTGATATTTATATTTATTTACGAGCGGCAAAATAGAATTCAAACTTTAATTGGCAAGACTAGTGCAATTTCTACCAAATACTTCAGGTACCTCTAGAAATGATTGTAAGTTCGCTTTCTTGCAAGGCATCTTTGGTTTTTTTAAAGAAGGTCTTTAATTTAAAAAAAAAAGTTACAGGAATTTTGCGAAAAAGATACCAGATTTAGACTCCTGGTCAAATTTCTAGAGAAATAGCTCGCTTTCATAAATTTGAGGGGTGAAAAAAATAATGGTCGGCGTGGTGACCGAATCAGACTATTGAAAATAGGGACGAATTTCAAAGAAACGGTTGCTCATAACTTTTGAACTCGATGGAATTTCTCAACAAACGCTATACATATTCGTGAATAGTGTTTAATTCTACGATAAAAAAGAACTAAGTTTGGTAAGAATTGGCGGATGAAGAAAAAAAGACCAAAACCTCGGAAATCAGGAATGCTTTGCAATCACGGCCTTTGAAAGACGAATATTTAAAAAGTTATCCTGCCGCAATTAAAATTTTTCACTTTGTTTTTTCGGTGTTTTTCTTATACTTTTCATGAAAATGCGTTCCAAAAGTGCAATAACACGAGTTCTAATAATCGCAGAGTAAAATTTTAGGCATATTCATATTTGGGAGCGGATCCCCATTCAAAAGACACCCGGTTTTATAAAATGGGTCTGTAAGTTCACTTTCCCCACAGAAAGGGTCGGTTTTCTTAAAGAAGGTCTTTCATTTGAAAAAAGAAGTTACAGGAATTTCTCGAAACGGAGACCAGATTTAAATCCTTGGTCAAATTTCCTGTAAAATGGCTGACTTTGGTAAGTTTTTGAGGTGAAAAGTACTGAGATATTGGTGCGAACTTCTGGAATTGGGGCCGCATTTCAGACACGGTGATCAACTAACAAAAAATTTTAAAAAAAATTTTTAAACTTTTCCGATTTACATGTAGTTAGGAGCGACCAAATAGAATTCAACCTTTAATTGGCAAAACTAGGGCAATTTCTACCAAATACTTTAGGTACCTCTAGAAATGACCGTAAGTTCGCTTTCTGGCAAGGCGTAGTCGGTTTTTTAAAGAAGGTCTTTCATTTTTTCAAAAAAGAATTACAGGAATTTCATGAAATTAAGACAGGATTTAGATTCCTGGTAAAATTTCGAGAGAAATGTGTCACTTTGTTAAGTTTCTAGGGTGAAAAACAAAATAATGGTTGGCGTGGTCACCGAATGAGACTATTGAAAAAAGTGACGAATTTCAAAGAAACGGTTGGGCATAACCTTTGAACTAATTGGAATATCGAGAAGCGCCATACATATTCGTGATCAGCGTTGAATTCTACGGAAGGAAAACTGAGATTTGAAGAATTGGAAAATGAAAAAAAAATAGTGGTTAGTGTTCATCGAATGAGGCTATTGAAAAGAGGGACGAATTTCAAATAAAGGGTTTTTCATAATTTTTAAATTTGCGGAATTTCAACGCGCCATATTCGTGATCAGCTTTGAATTCACGGGAGAAGAACTAATTTGGGAAATTAGGAGAAAAAAATAGTGGTTAGTGTTCACCGTAGACTATTAAAAAAAAGGGACAATTTTCGAAGCAAGGGTTTGGGGCATTACCTTTGAACTACATGGAATTCACAAGCGCCATACAAATTCGTGATCAGCGTTGGTACTAAAAAAAAAAAATAAGTTTCTAAAATTGGCGGATGAAAAAAATGCCCAAAAACCACGGAAATCAGGAATGCATTGCAATTACGCCCAGAAAAGGAATTTTTAAAAGTGATCCGCCGAATTTAAAAAATTTTTTAAATTTGGTTTTCGGTGTTTTTTATACTTTCTAAATGCGTTCCGAAAATCCCAAAAACTCGCGTTTTAATAATCGCGGTAAAAATTTTATATATTCATGTTTAGTAGCGGTTTCCCCATTCAAGCCCGGTTTTAAAATCGGTCTGTAAGTTCGTTTTCCCCCCCAGAAAGGGTCGGTTTTTTAAAAAGGTCTTTCATTTAAAAAAAAAAGTTACGGGGAATTTCGGGGAATGGAGAACAGTTTTAAACCCTTGGTCAAATTTTCCCAGTAAAATGCCTGACTTTGGTATTTTTTGGGGAAAAATCTGAAAATTTGGGCAATTTCGGAAGGGGGGCCCGATTTGACTCGGCGATCTCATAAAAAAATTTAAAACAAAGATTATGCAAACTTGTGCTATTTTGTATTTACGAGCGTCAAAATAAATTAAACCTTTAATTGGCAAACAGGAATTTTCCCAAAAACTTCGGATCAAAAAGACTGTAAGTTCGCTTTTGGCAAGGCATGTTCGGTTTTTAAAGAAGGTCTTTAATTTTAAAAAGTTACAGAATTTCCAAAAAAAATACCAATTTAGATTCTGGTCAAATTTCGGGTAAAAAAGCTCAAGTTATGTTTGTAGGATGAAAAAAAAAATGGTTGGCGTGGTCATCGAAACGCTATTGAAAAAGGGACGAATGTCAAAGAAACGTTGGCCCTTTGAACTGTTTGGGAAATTTTGACAAGCGCCATACATATTCTTGATCAGCGTTTAATTCCCCAAAAAAACTAAAAATTTTGGGAGAATTTGGGGGATGAAGAAAAAAAGACTAATACATCGGAAATCAGGGTTTCGTTTTAATTACGTCCATTTGAAAGACGGGTGTTTAAAATTTATCCTGCCGCAATTAAAAATCTTTTACTTTTTTTTTTCTGTTTTCTTATACTTTTTATGGAAATGCGTTCCAAAAAATGCAAAAAGAGTTCAAATAAAGGGAAAGTTTTAGGCATATTAATGTTTGGGGGGCGGATCCCATTCGAAGGCACCGGTTTTTTTAAAACGGTCTGTAAGTTTAATTTCCCCAGAAAATGTCGGTTTTTTTTTAAAGAAGGTCATTCATTTTTTTTAAAAAAAAAGTTACAAAATTTCCAAAAGAAGAGCAGATTTAGATTTCGGGTCAAAATTCGGTGAAATGGGTCACTTTTTATAAGTTTCTAGGGTGAAAAAATAATGGTTCGCGTGGTCACCGAATCGGGAAAATTGAAAAAAAGGGCCGAAAGGGTTGTTCATAACGAACTAGATTAATTTTTAAAAAACCCCATAAATTCGTGATCAGAGTTGAAATTTAACGGAAGAAAAACAAGTTTCAAGTATTGGGGACATAAATGTAGTGGTTGTGTGATCACCGAATCAGACTATTAAAAAAAAGGGACGAATTTAAAAAAATGGTTGGGCATTATTTTGGGAACTAATTAATTTCCCCCATACATATTCATAAATCGTTAAATTCCCCAGGGAAAAAAAAATTAAAGGTTTGGAAGAATTGGAAGACAAAAAAAAAAAATAGTGGTTAGTGTAAAAAAGGGGCGAATTTTAAAAAAATGGCAGGGCATATCTTTTGAACTAAGGGAAAATTTTTCTACAAGGACCATAAAATATTCGGGGATAAGCGGGGGGAATTCTACGAATAAAAAAAAAAAAATTTTTGGAAAAAAAAAAAAGTTTTTTAGGTTGATCACCGAATCGAACCTTTTAAAAAGGGAAAAATTTTCAAATAAACGATTGTTCATAATTTTTAATTTAGAGGGAAATTTTTAACAAAATCTATACATATTCGTGACCCAGCTTTGAATTCTAACAAAGGAACTAAGTTTGGTAAAATTGGCCGATAAAAAAAAATGACCAAAACCAGGAAAATTAAATGCGTTGCAATTACGCCCGAAAGACGGATTTTTAAAAATCATCCTGCCACATTTAAAAAATTTTTAAATTTGTTTTTCGGTTTTTTTCTTATACTTTTCATTGAAATGCAGCCCCAAACCCAATAATTGAGATCTAATAATCGCAGTGGAAAGTTTTAAGCATTTTCCCGTGTTTGGATGCAGTTCCCCTTTGGGAATGACACACGGTTTTTAAACAATCGGGCCTGTAAGTTCATTTTCAAACCCAAAATTTAAATCTTTTTTTTTAAAAAAACCAGTGACAGGAATTTCCCCAAAAAGCAGACCAGACTTAGATTCCTGGTAAAATTTCAAAAGAAAAATTGGGCACTTTGGAAATTTTTACCCCTTTGAAATAAAACTAATTTGTTGCGACCTTCGGGTTGGGGCCGCTTTTAAAAGAAGGGGTGATCCAAAAAAAAATTTAAAAAACAAAGATTATAAAAATTTTAAAAGCTTTTCATTTATTTAAAAGTGGCAAAATAGAATTCAACCTTTTTTTTGGCAAAACTAGTGAAATTTTTACCGAAAAATTTCCGGGTACCTCTAGAAATGTCTGTAAGTTGGTTTTTGGCAAGGAATAGTCGGTTTTTTAAAGGTGTTTCATTTTTTTAAAAAAAAGTTATAGAAATTTCGAGCGGGGACAAGATTTAGATTCCCGGTCAAATTTTTGAGGGGAACTGGGGCCCCTTTTTGGGGAAAAATTTTATGGTGAAAAAAAAATAATGGTTGGGGGGTCTCCGAATTTAGGGCTATTGAAAAAAGGGCGAATTTCAAAAACCGGGTTTTTCATAACTTTTGAATTTGACGGGTTTAAAAAGCGCTATACATATTTGGCTCAAGTTTTGAATTCTACAGAAGAAAAAAAAGTTTTGGGAAGTTGGGGAAAAAAAAAATAAAATAGTGGTTAGTGTTCACCGAATCAGACTATTGGGAAAGGGAAAGGGGCAAAAATTTTAAAAAAAAATGGTTTGGGTTTCCTAACTTTTCAAAGGGGCGGAATTTCAAAAAAGAGCTATACATATTCGGGATCAGCTTTTTAATTCTATATGAGAAAAAAAAAGTTTGGGGAATTTTTTGGAAGGAAAAGGGAAAATTTTGGTTTTTGTTTACCGAATCAGACTATTGAAAAAAGGGGCGAATTTTCGAAAAAAAAAGTTTGGGGATTACCCTTTTAAATACATGGAATTTTGGGCAAGGCCATACAAAGGGGGATGTAAAAAAAAAAAAGTTTGGTAAGAATTGGGGGATGAAAAAAAAAAGAAAAACGGAAAAAGGAAAAGCTTTCCCCAAAAAAAAAATTTCCCAAAATTTTTAAAACCGGGCTTTTTTAAAAAAAATTTAGGGGTTTCTGGTCAAATTTCAGTGAAAAAGGGGGCACTTTAAGGGTTCCCAAAGGAAAAAAAAAAGGTTGGCGTGGTAACTGAATAAAACCCCCAAAAAAAGGGGCGAATTTCAAAAAAAACGGTTGGGCATAACCTTTTAACTAATTGGGAAATTTTGACAAACGCCATACATATTCGTGATCAGCGTTGAATTTTTCCCAAAAAAAATAAGTTTATAAGATTTTTCCGGGAAGAAAAAAAAGACCAAAACCATGGAAATCAAAGGGAAAACGTTGCAATTACGCCCATTTGAAAAAAGGAATGTTTTAAAAAGGTCCTGCCCTTTTAATTAAAAAAATTTTTTACTTTGTTTTTTGGGGGTTTTTTTAATCTTTTTCACATGGAAATCGCAAGCAAAAATGCAAAAAAACTCCCCAAAATTTTTAAAACTCGCAGAGTAAAGGTTTGCTATTGGGGTTTTGGGGGCTCCCCCTTCCCAATGACGCCCGGTTTTTTTGGGAGTCTGTGTTTTACTCTTTCACCCGGGGTCCCGTTTTTAAAAAGGTCTTTTTTTTTAAACAAAAATTAAAAGGGAAAATTTTCAAAACTTAAAAACCCTATTTTAATTTTTTGGGAAAATTTTGAGTGAAATAGGTCACTTTTTGGCCTTTTTTTTGGGGGTAAAAATACCGAGTTACTGGTGTGGCCTTCTTGAACTCAATAGGAGGCAGTATATCAGATAAGCTCCCCTGACAAAAAAATTTGCAAAACTTGTGCATGTGTTTTGTAGTACCATAAATAAAATGTTGCAGATCCTGCTCTAGAGTGAGACATTATTAAGGCTATCAAATCGATAAAAATCTTCGCAAGAGGAATGACGTAAAGTTGATTTGACTACCTTGATAAAATGTTAGTTTAAATGAAAAATTGGACCAAGAGCTATAGTGCAATCTATTTAAATGAAGGAAATATAATCAACACTTTTCGAGTTTGAAATCAGATAATTGTGTAAAAGCGCAAAAATGGTCAAGGAGTAATAGAATGTTTAAGTTTAAGCAAACTGATTTTATGGGCTACATTTTCCTTTCCGTTAAAGTGAATGGATTAAAATAATTTAAGAAATTGGACCAGTTATAATCTGTGCGAGAGGTCGGCCAGTCTCTAAGTTTATATGTTTAATTCCCTCATGCAAATTAAAAATGGTAGTACATCCATGTTTGTTTTTTGACACGCCTTATTCAGGAAAACGATACACATGGTCTCATCTATTAAAAATGAGTACAAAACGTAATATAATCAAGTTTAAGAGTAGAAGAGTGTAAGACTTTCAGAGAATCTAATCTTCAAGAGCGAAGTTTAAACAATATATTTCTTGGAAATAATGCATGTATAGATGATACAAGTGATTACATTCATTAAAATAGAACAAGATTGTTTTAGTCTACGCATCCGTTCTTTAAATTGATAGTTGTGTTTGAAAAACCTTGAGAAATTAGTGTATATAAAATTATAACCTTATTTTTTATTCCTGTTTTATTAACAACGTATCGAAATAGTTTTTATTTCTCAATAATTGCTAATCTTTTACCAGTATATTATCAATAATATATAATACATTGAAAAGCATTGCAAAGGTTTCTCACATAAAAAAATGAATTGAGACGTTGAAAACTGAAATTCAATGCCTAATACTAATTTTGCCTTTTTTTTATAACATGCGTAGAAATAGTGGATTTCTTCACAACGCAATTTGAATACATTCAATAAACTTAAAAATCCCCTTAAAATCGCAATGGGATTAGATGCTACACTGCTTCACTATTACAAGAGATTACACATTTGTACGGAGTAGAGATAATTATTTTAAAATTTAAATAACACAGAACATTTGAGAATATTTTACTAATGTCACAAGCTACAAATAGCCTCTATGCAATTAGTACGCGTACTCTCCAATATTTTTTGACAAAATAATTACAAAGCTTTAGTGCAGGGCACAATTTAAAATGTTCAGCGATTATAGGCTAACCAGAGTCACATAGAGTAGGGTCAGTTGAGCTGGCGACACCAATTCGTCAGAGATGGGATCCCATACGGCCATGCTGTCAAAAGTCTAAAACGAGCTACGTTAGCTTTTTTAAGAGCGTCAGGAGCACAGGACTGGTACTAGTTCAAAATTTCCCAGCTCTTTGTCCTTTGAGATCTTCACATATTCCTTTTAAAAATTATACTTGAAAAGTCATATTAATGATTAGCCCATGTACGATCTTCTCTTCATTGTACGATGCAACGTTGTATTCACAATCTAATTTATTTCGCCCGTTAGGGAGACATTGTAGTAACAGGTGTTGATGGATGAAGGAAGGCAGATGAGCTTGAATATGGTATTCCTCTTTCAACGAAAACTTAGTTCGTAGTAGTGTATTTCATTCTATTTGTCAGAGAAATAATTTATGTGTATATTTTTACGTTCAGATTAGTAGTCTTTTATCCTGTTGAATCTGGCAATGAAAAAAATCAGATGATGGATTTACTGAGTTGCCTTAGTACTGTAGAACCGGATAGTAAAAATCAAAATAAGAATAACAGATTAAGCGGAAGAAAGACGTTTAATATTTTCACCTTCTGAAATGAATGTAAATTTATAATACATTTAAAGAAAGGTGCATAAATTAACACTAAAACATAAAAAAAAATATATATATTTATACTATTTTGCTATGTTGGTGATTCTTGAACATGTGGCGGAAACAATTTAAAAAAAAATTCTAGTAAATACCGAAAAACCTGTATTTAAACTTCTGAATACAAAATTGTACAAATAGCTCAAAATACCGGTATTCGGTATCCCGGTATTGCAATTCCTAATTGTAATACATTAACATCTTCATACACTTGGAATGGTTCAAATATTATTTGAAGCGTTAAAAAACCTGGAATGAAAAATTCACAGAGTGAAGCAATTTAAATAAATATTATCTAAGTTTTTCTTCTATAAAAATGAGACATTCAGTGATCACAATCAAATTACATATGTTTCAATAACAAATCACTTTTACGAACTTCAGATAGTGAATTTCTATGAATTTTTTAGCAGTTTAATTCAGCAGTTTTTCACACAGTTTACAACTCACATGCATTTTGATAATTGATACGAATTTGTACAGGTATTTGATTTTCCACGCACATTTCTCTTAATTAATCCATGAAGCTGCTTTATTTTAACTTTTAATATGGGGAATGAAAGGTTCAATGATAAAAATTGTTACAAGTTCGCGGGGGTGAAAAAACATTGATATTAAATAATAACAAATTTATTACTGGACAAGGATGAATAAATGACTATACAAAGACAAATCGACTTATATACCTAAAGAAGTATTAAAAACAGATTTACAAATTTGGAAACTGGCATTCGTTGTAAACAAGCTTTGCAGAGCTTATGAAATGATTATATTGACACGGAGCTCTTAAAAGCTTTGTTATCTATACTCGATTTAAAAACAGTCGAACCTCCATATAACGAAACTCTATATTACGAATTTTTCTATATAGCGAACTTATTTCCTGAAATTTCACGATTTTCTTCAAAAAATAACCCTCCTATAAAGAAGTGAATTTTCTATATAACGAACTTTTTTTTCTTGCAACTCAATTTTTTTCCTTCCTATTTTTAAAGAATTTCTGGACATTTCAAGTTATTCTTTATCAACACATTTTATGGTGGTCATAAATCTTTAATGGTTTTATTAGGGAGCTTAACTCACCAAGAGCAATAGAATTCTGAGAGTTTCAACCAAGAAGTACAACCTTTAACTCCCATTGCGCAGTTCATTAGAGACATCTTCGATATCCTCTTTCACCCTCAGTGGAGCTTTAGTTATAAAATAATGTATATTTAAAATTACTTTTATGCTTTAAATTATAGAAAATATCTTTAAAATTCAAAAATTTTAATTAAAAATATTTTCTTAATGCTGAAAGTACAGTGTTTTCGTCGACATTCTTTTTTCTTGTTTTCCTTGCAATTTTTTTTTTTTTTTTTGGTGGGTGAGGTTTATAAAATAAATAGATATTAATTTCCAAAAAGGTGTGAATAATTACTTTTTTTTAGTATTTTGTGTGTATGAATATAAAAAAATTGTTTTATGGGGTTTATTTAGTATATTGAAAGATGGAACTTTATATAACGAATTTTCCATCTAACCAACTTTTATTCGGAGCTTAGCGACTTCGTTATATATAGGTCTGACTGTAATTAGAAACTCTGAATCATATAATTCTTTATTTAAAATTATGTTGCTTTTACTACATTATGATAAGAAATCTGGTCTGGGCAGGAGAGGAGGGGAGAGAGTTCTATATAGGGATGATTTCTATATTCGGTTCTGCTGCTGATTCCTTTGTGCGCCCTCTTTTAAACTCAGACATGTCACACCCAAGTACCTCCGCAAAACTGTTTACCCTGTCATGCATTGGTGTTTTAATTAGATGATATTACCCAAACAATAATACAGAGCAAAACTTTATGGGTCCTTTTGACCCATGTTATTCCCAAAATTCTGCCTTTCTTGAGGAATTTAACCATTTCCTGTAAACAAGGGTTTAACTAAAAATTAAGAAGTGGAAGTGACCATATACAGCTCGAAGCAACGTCCCTTCAATATCTATTTCACTGCCAGGAACTTTGGGAGATGGTATCTTTGTCTTATCGCAATCAACGCACGAACTGATTCTAAACTCGACTGACTTCTGAACTCAGAGGTAGGTCTCTAAAATAGCCTGACGGACATTTCCAGAAGAGCCGATGTCTGTGACTTCTCACAACTTCCTTACCTGTATAATTTGTCACTAAATCTGTTTCAAAGGCAATAAATATCAATCTGGTAACTCGGGTCAGACCTTCCAGGATTGCCATAATACCGGGTGTTTCTAAAAGAATATGAGTTTTAACGCTTTATATAGTATTCATTACATATAACATATTAGTATGACTCATACATCGAATGAAAGAGCAACTAAAACAATTTTGTTTGATGGGATGTGTGCGCGTGTGTGCTAAACGTATGCTAATTTTTTCCCCTTTCTCGACAGTCAACACGCTAGTAGAAAAATGGCGACTAGTAAGCAGAAAGCGTTTTGTGTTCTCCAGTTTGCGAAGACAGAATTTGCTATTACTGTTCAACGAGAGTTCCATATTTTCGGTTGTCAACCTCCAAATGATAATAACATTCTTAGGTGGTATCATCAGTTTGAAACAACTGTCTGTCTTTGTAAAGGGAAAAGTATACGACGACCAAGACTGTAACTGGTTCTGCCTATCTTGATTATCTACAACT
The DNA here is from genome assembly GCA_019973955.1 of Trichonephila inaurata madagascariensis. Taxonomy (NCBI): domain Eukaryota; kingdom Metazoa; phylum Arthropoda; class Arachnida; order Araneae; family Nephilidae; genus Trichonephila; species Trichonephila inaurata. Next base: position 400,567 of record BMAV01016657.1, on the reverse strand, counting down.
ATGGCTATTTTCTCAATTGGAAGAAAGTGAACCAAATAACTTCATTTGGCTGCAAGATGGAGCACCACTTCAATAGCATCTCTCAGTACGCGAATGGTTAAATATCTCTGTACCCAACTAATGGATTAGTAGCAACGAGCCTCTCGATAAAGCTTGTATGCCTGGCCTCCACGTTCACCCGATCTGACACAATGTGACTTTTATCTGTGGAGGTTCATAAATGATTGTGTGTACGTTCCTCCGATAACAGCTGACATTCCAGACAAAAGACACATGACTGAAGCAGCTGTTGCAAGAATTTCCTCAGACACACTGAAGAAATTTTTGAATGAACTCGCGTATCTACTTGATTTGTACCGTGTGACGAATGGGGCTCATGTTGAACATTTGTAAACTTGTAGGTAAAACTACTTCATTTAGTCTTTCATTCAATGTATGAATTATATTTTTAACTTATATGTGATAAATATTATAAAGGGTTAAGACTCCGATATTCTTTTAGAAACACCCAGTATTATTCAAGGTAATGCTGGGAAAGTCCTTTCTCTGTAAACCTCTTTCCCTTAAATAGTGTATTATTGCAAAGTAAACAACAAACTTGTTCTGTTTTATAAGTTAATGAGCACATCATTGTTTAAAAAGAAATATGGTGAATGGTGTAGAGGAACCTTATATTAGAGAGGAAGATGATTATAAAAGCGTTACTGAGGTCACAGCATCTTTGCAAGAAGAGTTCATCGCGCGTCTTCGTTAATTATAAGATCTGTTGTTAAGAGTCTACTGTTAAGATATCCTAAAATAAATGGTTATTTTTATGTCTTTTTAGAGACGAGTGCATTAAAACCACTCCTCGTATTTAATTAATTTTGTATTTATCATTCAAAGATAGAATAAACTAATTTAAGATTGAATCGATATATTTATCGAAAGTACAAAAGTTTCTTACTAACAGTGAAGCTTATTCGTCAAAACCTCGGATTATCGATTGAAGAATATAAGGGATGTAAGTTTTTGAAATCGAAAGCTATTGTTATATCATGAAAAGAAAAAGCATTTTATCTTTAATTTCAATGGAAAAAATAAGCCTTAATATCTGTTTAAATTACAGCAAAATAGTATAATTAATTCCTAACATATCGAGAAAATAATTTGTGCATAAGCAAAAGAAATTTTCTGATTTTGTTAAATTTCAAAAAATATTCGGAGAGGTACAAAGATTGATTACAGACATAGATATGATATTTGAAGATATTTCCAATGAAATTATCTGTTTTAATAAATCATTTGAAAAAAGAAAAAATTCAGATTTCAAAAGTAATTACATTTTACTCTTAAGACATGCAGAATTTTTATAGAAGATTTTAATGAGAAAACAAAATAATTAAACAAAAAATGCTGAGTTTCCGGAAAAAAAATTAATCTAAAACATTTTTTATGAAAACAAACCCTGATTGTTCGTAAAAGGATTTTCTTTCAATGATAGCAGCTAAATTAATATTTTAAAAAATAAATGCCAGATTAATGATTTATGTTCACCAACGATGATTTCATGACTTTCATGATGGTCATTGTCTTTGGTAAACATTGCTTGTCGTTCTTCTAGCATTTATACAATATTTATCTGCATACGACTTGTATGTCATGTACTTCTTTTACGTCGTATAGATTCCAGACATACATTTGTATTAGTTATTTACATTGGTACAGCTGGTTACCAGTAAAATAGAACGTATTTTCCACGGTTTCGCAAAAAAAAAAAAAAAAAATTAGCTTACAAAGGAATTAATTTATGTATAAACTACAATATATTTAGAACTGGTATTTCTGAATGTTTTTGTTCATATATATTATTCCCATGTGAGTACCTATAGTGACAGAAATTCCAAATTGTTAATCAAAGTACGTAGTTGCACGCATTTTTAAAATAAGCAATGATTTATGATAAATATAGTTGTATTCCTGTATGCATACTTGTGTTATTCATAAGAAAAAGAATCAGGCTTTCAGAATAGCCTTTTTTATATCTGTGGGAAGCACAGAAAAACTGGAGCAGAAATCCTCACTTTTCGTCACTCCTAATTCAACGGAAAACTCTTCTATGTATATTCATACATCTCAGATGCTTTTCTTTACAGCTTTTTATCTTTCCTTTTCGGTCACCATCTGCAGTAGTTGTTTTATACCTTTTTTCCTTTCATAATTTTCTTATGCTGCTTCTCAACGGGAGTCGGTGATTTGGGTCTCCAATCAATATGAATCGAAATTCTTCTATTTTGAATATCGTTGTTTCTTCTTTCATTCTTTAAATTTAGAAACAGTTGAAATTTTTCTTTCTTGCTCTCCATGATGTCGTACACATAGAAACACGGATTATAACCGCAACGTCTTGAACATAGAGACAAAACTTGAAATATTTAACCGTCTCGTGAAGGGAGAAAGTGAAACATTTCTAGCACAGTTTTATAATGTTGGAAAGGCAACAATTTCTGACATAAAAAAAGCCGAGAAACCATTTTAAATTTTGCGTCAAGCCTTAACTCAGAAGATGGCTCGAAGAAAAAGACAATCTTGAGGGAATCAAACGATGTTGTTCTTGATCATGCACTCAACTTGTGGTTTTCACAAAGAAGGAGAAAAGGGGACCCGATATCGGGGTCTCTGTTGTGCAAAAAAGCGAGAAAGCAGAGACCTTGCAGCGAAAAAGCGAAAGTGTACAATGGTACAGTGAAAAATAAGTGATTGTTTTCCACGATAAAGGTAAAATAGCGTCATTTTGCACCTAATTTGCTTTTTCTTCAAGAACGTTTTCCGCATGTGATGATTTTCAATATTCGTATCGTGTCCGGTTTCATATATTGCATGAATCAATGGATCACATTCGGTTTTCGGTTATCCTAACAATCGCGTATCCAAACGGTGCCTAGTCCCAATTGATTCGGAGAAACGACGTTCTACTGTACTCTAATGGCAATAGTATAGACCTACACAAATTAAAACTGTGCCTCATCTACTGTAAGCACCGGGTCTTCAATGTTACCAATATTCGAACTTACAACTCAACAGAAACAACACCAGCCACGAGTCCACGTGATTAGACAAATGCAGCTACAAAAAGCTTTTTTAATATATTGGAAATGTCAGAATTAGTATTAAAAATCAAATTGAATTTAAATATCACCTTAAATCTAGATAAAAAAAAAACAGTTAGTAAAGTAATAATGAATCGACATATTAAATAATAAAACTCTTAATAAGTCAATAAGTTAAAAAATAAATATATAAGATTATTGTTTCTATCAAATCTCTAAAATACATTGGTATATACAATGGGATGACGGTGCAAAAGGAAGGGTGCCCAGAGATAAGATATTTTACTAAAAGACTTCTTTTAGTGTGAAGTTTAATCGGTGGCGTAGAGCTAGTTATATATATTTCTGAAATCATTTCATGGTTGAAAAAATATCTTTCAGAGGAAAATTCTCTTATACTGGTGTTTCAAAACTCTTTCTCGCTATCTATAAAGAATTCATTGATCTCATTAAAGTTTGTGTGGTGAAAATGTTATTCATTCTACACTATTTTGTAACCTGAATATTATTAAAAGAAACTGGTAAAAGCAAGAAATTATTTACATTAGGACAAATTACTGCGTTAAAAGTTTTAATACTTAGTAATATTTATATTCTGCTTTTTAATTACTAAATGCAAGTATATTGTCGAGTTATACTTAGGATTATAACTATTGGTATATATTATTATTTTTGTTGATTATATATATATATATATATATATATATATATATATATATATATATATATATTTGTCATATAGTTTGCCGCTCTTATATATACTGGCCTCCAAAGGCAAAGGTACAACGAATTTTTTGAAGTTCACCATTAAAGAAAGTGGCAATAAATATCATTGCTTATACCTATGATCAACGTATACTTTAAGAAAACATATATGAAAAAGAAAAACGATAGTCATAACGTTTATAACGAACTCTTATAACTTTGATACCTAACATTTAATTTAAAGTTAGAGAAAATAACCAAAATAATTCAACTTACGTAGCTTGATTTGTATGTTGTGTATGGTTGATTATCAATCAATTAATGTTAATAACTGACAATATCAAGGAGTATCTAGAATTGTCTTGCAGAAATGATTTACTCGATACATTTAGGTGGCAAACATTGGAATTTAAGGAAAAATGCTTATCACAAGCAGGTGCTGCTTGAAAGTCTCGATTTGGCTCCCAGTGTGTTCCCCAAAGACTGTAAGATCAATTTGAATTTAAAGATTATGTACCTTGAAAACGTATTCAAGGTAAATTACGAGTTTCAAAACCTACAAAAGACTTTTATAGCTCTTGCAGGCTGTATGAGAAAAAGCACTTCAATATTTCAGCTCGTTGCAGATCATTTTGTTGTATTAGGAGTAAGAATCTTCGCTACAATGGTGCAAAAACACTTTCATAATACAAGTTTCTATGCAAAATGACCATTTATGAGTGTTCCTCCCAGCCATAGTCAGAAGTGTGCCCTTTTATATTAAACAAAGGAAAAAGTTTCTGGTCCAGACAGCAATGGACTTTCTAATCTTCTGAAAGAGAGTAGTCCATGTTTAAGCTAAAGAGCGATTCAGAATGTCTGCTAATCTGGAGGGAACAACGCACCAGATACAACCAATCAAACAATTTTGAGAGACAAATTTACAGAGGTGGTAGAATTATAGTTTGGGCAGAGATCTCTCTCGGTGGTTACAATGATCTGAATGTGATCCACAGAGGAATTCTGACTGGAGTGATATATCCTGGTGAGATCATTGATCGACACATATTCCCCCATAAACCACCCGAATTCGTAATGAAGCCTTTCAGACTGTTGTTAATACTCGAAACCGTCGAACTGCACTTGTTGAGTATTACTTTTAAGATTATAATTTGGAACGAATGTATTGTCCAGCTTAGTATCCAGATCTGAATCCGATAGAACATATTTTGGGCTACCTTGGTAGGAAAATTGGTATTTTAAGGGCGACTCTAAGGCAAGAGCTGGAACAAGATTTACTCTATATTGGATCCTCTCTTCCCATTTCCGTATCGATTACTTATTGATAGCATGAAAATATCCGTGCCACCAATGCATTGTAGTTAGGAGTGGATATATTTCTAATTAAAATCCATTTTTGTAATGTTTTCTTGTCATTTTTCCTAATAAATTGTCATGTATAACTTTCTCTAAAAATGGTTTTTGCCCTTCAAGTGTGCCTTTTTCGTTGTAAAGTATGTATTAAACTTATGAAAATGTATGTGTCACATTCAATAAGAGATTGTCTACTGTACATTTCTTCCAAATTTCTTGATTCGATGTTTATTCACTTTCAAATTATACACATTAAAAAGATTGCATCTTAACTTTTGAAGATAAGTTTATATCAAAACTATTCTGAAAATAAAATATATTTTTTCATTAAATTTTTATAAACTAAATTATACAAATTACTCCAAAAAATTTACGATATTATTAAAATTTGATATTTTTTCTTTTTTAAATTATACAATTTTATTTGCAAGTATGTGTTTTTTTTGTATTTTATATATATATTTATTGAGTTTTTTAGCTTGTATAACTAATTTTCATTCTTTTCCTTTTGTAGGTCACGAAATATATTTATGAGTAAATAAAATCATAAATACAATGCTGTTTTTAGTATAATTAAGAATATTATTTGAAATTATTATGCAGATTATTCCTATTTTTCATAAGATTTCTCAGGTCTTACAAGATTCTTGTTATTCAGGTTTTATTTTGTAACTGAATAGTTTTATTTATTCATAAATTTATCTTACATTATTTTTGAATTAATATTATCTCTCATTCTGAAATAAATTAATCTTCCGGCGATAATTATGCCTTTTTACCTTACATTTTTATCTATAACTAAGCATTTTAAAATTCTCCGAGACAATAAGGCATAGAATCGTTTCACTTAGATCAATCTTGAGGTTTTCATAATATTTTTAAAAGGTATCGATTCCCCAAATTTTAACCAACCTATCCAAAATTGTGCCTCAATAGCTTACATTATACTCACATTTTCAATATTACACTACACTTAAACATATACATTATTATTCAGTATTATTTTGAACTCATATTTATACTCATTATTATTCAGTATTATTTTGAACTCATATTTATACTCATTATTATTCAGTATTACATTGCATTTAATGTAACAATTTCCATTAGATAGTTAAATAATTAAAGTTTTTTGCATCAGACTCTTAAGAAACTTTAAAGTAAAATATTTAGACGTTTTTTTGACTTTTAGCCACTGTATTAGTCAAATAGAAACTAATTTTGAAAATTTTCAGCATTTAGAATGCATTCAACTACAGCATGTGATGTTTTTATAAGTTGGTATTTTATAAATCAAAACCTTGCAGCGCGAGAGAGAGAACCTTCGCTTTCAGTGGTATGAGGGTCAACCAAAGAAAGAGATATCTTTAAAAATCAACTATTTTATTATTCTTATCAGTTATAATTAATGAGGACTTATGCAATAGCTGATATGAACGAGCCAATCTTATTCTAAAATAATGATTACTATTAAAGATACTCATCTTGTGATGCAGATAACACCTCCATTCCTTGGATTCGAACCACAAGTTTCCAAAGGTAAACAATTAAAATATACATTTTACAATACAACTGTGAATTAATCTGATAATAGTGCAATTTATTGCTTTTTTCCTCCTCGAATTCAATTCACTTTACTTTAAGTAGTATTTCTACTTTGCATAAGTTACTGCTCCTGTACAGAAAGAGGTCCTCTAATAAAAAAAAAGGAATAAAAAAGATTTTCTTTAAGGATTAAAAGAAATAGAAGAAAACCCGTTATAACCTTAATTTAAAAAAAAACAAAATTAGCTTTTAAGTGCATGATCTATTGAAAATCATGCATAGCTTAACCAGCAATAAGTATGCATAATTTCAAACAACACTGAACATTTGAAATCAAAATAATGAAGCAAACCAGAACATATTTTAAAAGCTGAGGAAGTTACAATTTTAAAATGAATCTTCTTACATAGACTTATTTAAAGGTCACAGGTATGTGATTAAGTAAATGTGAATTATATTTGTTTTGAGCACTATGCGATAAGTCAAGAGTGGTTCGTCAAAACAAACGCCCCGCTAAATGTGTTTCCAGAATATCACGCAAGTCACCGGTCGATGTGTATGCTCAGTAGCTTTCATGTGACAAATTAATTTGTCAAAAAGTAGTTTAATGAAGATGCTACTTCTCTCTAATGAAAATGAAACTCACTATTTTAGCCAAAATAAAAGGAAAAATCATTTATTAAATTAAGATGACTAAAATGAGACGAGAGAATTTGTAGTAATTTAAAGTATTATACAAAATAAATATATGACTTTATTTTTCAGTTTTATTTGCTTTAAGTGGGTTACTTGAAGCACATTTTACTTGCGATGAATGTGTACATTAAGAATATTTTGCCGAACTCTTAAAATAGTAATCTCTGGTTATATTTTTTTTAAGAACAAATAAAAATTTTAGAATGTTTGTTTAACGACTAGCAAACTGTTTTGACAGTACTTTAATTCTAAAAAGTCCAGCTACTTTTAATTAGAATATTAATAAGTGTTATTAATAGTTAATAGATTTAAAATAAAGGAAAAAACTGGAAGGAAATTTGTAACTCAATATCAAATGCTTACTTTTTTTTCCATCTCCTCCATATCATGTAAGTTGGTTTTTCTTATGAAAGAATATATAGCGAGTTACATAATTAATTAAATATTGTATTTTATTGTACTTTCAACTAATAATTTGACAGGTATTTGCTTCATTTGTACGAAAATGAATATATTTTTTTTAATTTTCATACAAATATTAATATATTTCAGTTGTTTTCTAAAGAAATTATTTAGATATAACCTAAAAAATGAAACACAAATGGAAAATAGGTCCTTTTCAATTGGTCCTTTCAATCTTCAAACATTTCGGCAGATGTTTTACAGCACTATCTTGGAATATCGCAGCACATCAGAAACGATATGCTGCACGCTACCATGGCTCAGTCCCAGCTCTGACGAGATTTCCCTCAGAGTTACCCGTCGCGATCATTGTGAATCATCTCTTCAATTCGTGCTGTGAAGAACTTGGCCGGGTGCTCCTTGCCATATTGTTGTTTTCGACATCCTGTCTGCCTAATTGAAAATAGTGACACCATTTCACAATAAGTTGTTTTCTCATTGCTTTTCCACCATAAACTTAGACGATTTGATAGTGAATGTTAGATGCGGACACATTTTTTGTCCATAAAATCAAATCAGGGATCTCGCTTTCAAACGAGTCCAATTTCCTAAGCGTCTTGCAATTTCAATTGTCTTGAACCGTCTGGGAACTTTCACTACTTACCAGCGAACCAGCTGTATGACAAGTAACGCCATTTGTTTCCACTCTGGGGAAACAAAATCTCTCCACAAAATGTAGTTTTCAAATGCTGCGGCTTGTAACCGTTTTTTCTGACCATCCCTCGTATGTTTTACATTATGGGTATATGTTATATGCCAGAATATATGGTAATTATGTAATTAAATTTTTTACTTAAATAATCAAGATGTACTTCTATAATATAGTGTATCTTTAAAAGAAAGTAAAAAAGTCATATTGAGAAAAATTAATGATTAATGAAACTGATTATACATCTTTGAGCTGTGTATTACTTTTAAACAATTATGATCCAGTTATACATTCCTTTCGAACGAATTAAATCGAAATTTAACAATATCGTTTCCTTAAGAATATTTTAAGAATAATTTCTACGGTTTAGATTGAAATAATGTAACAATGGGGGCATAAAATGTTCTGTAATATTTTTTGCATTTCTGATTTATTCGAGTGCATACAAAGCATAAGTGCTTTTTTTGCACAGATAAAATAAAATAAATTAAAATAAAAAAAAATATTTTTATTTTATTTTAGCATGATGAAAAAAAAACTTGTCTAAATTGAGTGGAATATAACCATATTTTTACCTTCTTTTTCCCTTCAACACATGACTAAAAAAAAAACGGACTTCCCTTTATATGACACGTGTTATAATGTAATACTACAGTCGCGTTCTTAAGTGTGACCTCATTCAGCTCACATACAACCCACTAATGAATAGAGAGATAGATAGATTAGCTTGGAGCGGCAGGGCTAAATCTTGCTTACCTACCCTCTTAAAAGGGACATCATATGAAGTAATTGGGCATGTGGTAGCGCATCTTAAAGGAAATTCTCTTAACGCAGGGTGAGAAAATGTTGCTATAAACATTTTCTTCGATGAACGCATTTTGGTGGTATTTTTTCTAAGGTTTTACATAATACTCGTCTTATGTGAGATATGAAATGAAGTTAGTGGCAGTGTATCACGTTTAATATTTAAATGTGTTTCAAAATAAGTATCTATATTTCCTGAAGTTGAAAGAATTTTCAAAATAAGCATCGGAATTTATACTGTGATACAATTTGAAGGATATGTGATATGACTATTTTTTAAGAAACATTTTGAAAAGTATTCTTAATTGCCATACATTTAGCACTCAATTATCTTAAAATTTACCTTCAAGTGATCATTAAGAAGTATTGTAAATTTCGAGTTCGAAATCAAAAACTTATTTCAAATAAGTTTCTCATTACTAAGCCGTATATATACTTTAATACCATTATAATAGCAGTCATACATTTTGGGAGTTGTTGCGAGTAAAATAACACGTGAAAACATTTTTTTTTAAAATAAATATTTTAAAAACATGGATTGATGCTACAATAGAAGTTTGAAATATTTTTATAACATGAATCAGTTACGTTAGGAAATAACAAAATACTGAGTTTTTATATAAATTAATAAGCATTCAACGTTTAAATCTTTCAATAAAGTACTGAAAAAAGCTTTCGTCAAGTTCTAGCCTTTACTTTTCTTTTTTCAAACAATTTTCGATGTCAATATAATGAAAGAGCCTTTTTTTGTACGTTAGAATAAACCTAACATAATATAACAAACTAATATAAATTAATTGCACATGATTTTTCCCAGCTGTATGAGGATAACATTGTCTTAGTCACATTTAGGGATTGCAATACCGGGATACCGCATACCGGTATTTTGAGTCATTTGTACAATTTTGAAATACCGGTATTCACAAGTTTAAATACAGATTTTTCGGTAATTACTAAAAAATTTTTAAATTGTTTCCACTACATGTTCAAGTATTGCTAACATAGCAAAATAGTATTTTTTGGCTTTTAATAGTTTTAACTACTGCACCATGATTAAAATATATTATAAATGAAACAATTTTACATTCATTTCAGAAGGTGAAGATATTAAACGTCTATATTCCGCTCATTCAGTTGTTCGTATTTTTGTTTTTCCTAGTTTATGAGTTCTCAAGCAACTCATTAAATCCATCATTTAATTTTTTTCATGGCTTGAATTGCAGGATAAAATACTCCTAATCTGAACTTAAAAATATAGGCATAAATTATTTCTCTGATAAATTGAACTAAATGCACTACTCCTAACTAGAATTCTCGTTGAAAGAGGAATAACATATCCAAACTCATCTGCACTCCTTCATCCGTCAACACATGTTACTACAATGTTTCCCTAATGGGCGAAATTAATTAGACTGTGAATACAAAGTTGTTTCGTATAATCAAAAGAAGTTATAAAATATCTGAATCATCCAAGACCAAAACTATACTGTTACAGCTCAGAATGATACTCCACTCGTGCAGGTTTCATAGCCTGATATTTGTATTTGAGAAACCAAGGTTTTACTTGTAAAGAAAATGCGTAATATTTCGATATTTTTTTAATTGGTGAGTTTGTTATTCACATTCCATATCGTACTTGGGATTTCAAAATATTTTTCAGATTCATTATATATATACTCATAAATATTAACCCATAATAATGAATAAGAATAATTTTAAAGAACATAAGAAATCAGTTGACAATACTTCGGTTTTGTTTCACCATTCATATGATGAAAAAAATATGTTGGCACAATGTAAAAATTATTTTAGAGTTATTAAAGTGAATGGAGGAAGTAAAAGTGGACTCCATACACGTTTAAAAACGAAACATGAAACAAATTCGTTAAAGAGGAAAAAATATTGCGATAAAGTTACAATTTAGCACAGTTTCTAAGCCCAAGCCGTCAAGGATTTTAGAATAATTCGAGAAAAAAAAATTTGGATGAAATTATAGGTAAAATGACAATATTAGGTGGTTTGCCATTTCGAGTGTTTTGAGCTTCTACTGAACTAAGAAAATCACTATGCGACAGAGTTTTTAAAAATCTACCAACATCAATTAATACTATAAGAGAACTGTTATAAACTACAGTAACGGTGTTCGCAATTCTTTGAAACATGAGTTAATACAGTTAAAAGTAAATGGTGATAAGTTTAGTCTTAGATTTGATAAATAGACGAATGTAAGAAATAAACGCTATTTAAATATAAATATTCATTCTGAAAAAAGTATTTTGGAATATAGGATTTACACTTATCTCGGGAAGTATGCCAGCCAAAAAATGAGTGGAAGTGCTTAAATTTGAATTAGCGAAACATGGATTATCCCTGAAAGAAGATACTGTATCCATAATCACTGATGGAGCAACAGTTATGAAAAAAGTTGGAAAGTTGATTGGTGCAAATCAGCAATTATGCTATGCTCACGGAATTCAATTAGAAGTTATAGATGTATTATACCAACAAAATAAGGAACAGAAGAATTCAAATACTATGGACACAGAAGCTTCAGATTACGACTTTGAAGAGAGGGAGAGTGATAATGACAATGTAATTGTTGAAGATATTTCTAATGTGAAAATGAAATATTAACTCATCAAGAATTGCTTCCGATAACTAATAAAGGTAGTAAAATTGTTAAGATATTTAAACGTTCCCCTACAAAAAATGTCATTTACAAAAATATATACTAACTGAAAATAAGACAGAACATATGTTAATATTAGATTCAAAAACACGTTGGAACAGTTTACTCCTAATGATGGAACGATTATTGAAACTGAAAAATCCAGTCAGAAAGGCAATGATCGACTTAAACCTGCAAATTAATTTTTCCGACAGTGAATTCGACTTAATATCCAGAACTGTATCATCTCCCTTTCCAATTAAACTGGCTGTTGAGGCATTATGTCGAAGAGATTCTAATTTAACAGCTAAGGCAACAATAAATTTCATGTTGCAGTCACTGAAAGAACAATACACATCACTATTTGAATACTACATTGAAAAATCGCACAGAAGCAAATCATACCGAAATAGAGAATGTCTTACGGTATTTACATAATTATAATGATTTTAAAAATGAAAATGAAAAAGAAGAAAAGGGACTAACCAAATCAAATGTAATAAAGTTTATAGTAAGCTTTCTTAAAACTTTTTACCCACAAACCTATCCACATTCAGAAGAATTTGGTACAGTTATCGAAGATGATGATGACACTAATATCGATAGTGAAAAGAAATTGTACCTTGAACAAAAATTAGAATTAGCAATAACTAAAAAAAATTCACCAAACCAAATACAGTACAGAAAGCAGCTACATCCAAGACCATCCGACGAGAAATCGATTCATTTGAAAATGAGATGTTTAGATGTAAATATTTTTAAAAAGTATATTGCGCATTGCTAACAATACCACCAACTAGCGGAGATGCCGATAGAGCACTTTCTACAGCTGGTAATTTTTGCACAAAATTACGTTCCAGGCTTAATGACAATACAATTGTGTGTGATGTATTATGTTTTTTAAGATAAAAAATTTATAATAGTAATACAGAATGAATAGTGATATTCATATTTTTTCATGATTTAAAAAAAAATAAGATGATCCTTTACTTTTTGTGATTTATTATATACCATTATATAATTTATTAAATTTCAAATTATTTTTGTGATATTTACACTCTCTAATAAAACTGGTAAGTAAAACAAAGAAAAACCGAGTATTTTCTGTCTTTTTCTAAAATTTCTACTACCGGTATTAAGACCGGTATCCCAGTATTGAGTTCTAATAAATACGGAATACTGGTATTGAACTTTTGGTCCGATATTGCAACCCCCAGTCACAATAAAGTATATACGGAAGCCCAGCGGCTGAGTGGCAGTGAATCGCGCTTCCACACCACAGGTCCGAGGTTCAAACCCCGGGCTGGGCAACGTAGATTCAGCCTTTCATCCCTTCAGTGGGTCGATAAATTAGTACCAAGTTTGATTGGAAACTTAACACTGGGGGTTTCGCGCCAGACTGATTATACCTGACCAGAACATCTGCTCTTTCACCTCAGGGCCCAATGCCACGTATATTGAGATGGGCACAGTAGGCCTTAGCCCTCATGGGCTGTTGCACCACTGAGTTAAGTTAAAGTGTATATAAAATAAAAAAAATAAAACAATATCTGAACATTTCATATTGCGTAGGTATAAATATTTTTTTCTTAACATTTATGTTACAGTAATATACTTTTAATATTTTTCTACTTTTGACATTTTTGTGAGAAAAAAACACAACCATTATTAAATATGTTTATGATATCCACTAAAATATGTGTAATTTACGTTAATGGATATAAACTTTAAAAAAAAGATATGAACGAATTTGTTCCAATCTTTTCATCAAAACTTTCAAAGTTTATCGTTTATAATTAGTTAACCTTTAGGAAACGGCTGGTTTAAGAAGAAATTTCTGTGCGAGATTGAACTATCAACTTTGCTGCTTTCCATCTAGTCAATGATAGGCACTACCAGTATTATCTCTCGTTGGTTTATTTTATTTTATTTTTCATTTACTTCACATTAGGGCGATTAGCGAAGGTCCTCGAAATTTTGGACCTCGGTCAAATAACGAAAACAACAATTTGTCGTCGAGCAATGAGAGTAAAATAACTTGTTGTTCATCATCTGAGCAATGGCTGGAGACATTGTGGTTAAGAAATTAAGAGAGGCGAAAAGGATATTATGCCATTTTCTAGCTTAAAACTAGAGAGTTTGGTTGGTTTAGGGGGATCACAAAGAGTTTAAAAACAAGTTAAGATGGAAAGGAATTTTTTTTTTTTTTTTTTTTTTGTAGATTTTTAAACGAAACACTCTCTTTCTATGACTATTAAATTCAGTTAAAATATCAATCCCCAATACTGTAAAGGTTAATAATTTAATCAGTTTTATTATTAAAATTACAAGCAAATTTGTAACAATGAAGTAATTTTAGATTTGAAATGGTTTGAATATCTATTAGATTTTGCTCCAATTTGCATTGCCTATAATAAAGTAATTGAAAAATTAAATTAATCAATAAAATAATGGAAAAATAGGTTTAAATTAACTCTTAGTGTCGAAGTCTTCAGTAAGTATTATGGAAACGTAATGAATGATATCTAAGATAAAGTTTCTTCACGTTTCTTCACGTCACAGGGATATGGATCTGCAATAGATCCTCCATCCCCTATCTGATAAGTATTTTGGCGCTGACAAGTGGAAAACCTGAGTGGGAAAAATAAAGTTCACTGAATTTGGTAGGGTAATGCAGGCGAATGGCGTCACAGTCTGGGGTAGTAGTCTTCTGATTTCGGTGGGAAAAAAGTCCTGAGAATTTTGACAGTCAACTGGGAGCTGTAGTGTAAACACACACTGTCATTAGTTGATAGCAATAAGTGAGAAAGCTCTCTAATGGCTGCCCTGAAGTTGGGGAAATTGAAATAAGAGATGGCTTGCCTGGTGGTTGCAGCGATGAGAAAATTTTTTAAAAGTCAAGTATTACAAAAATTAAAGATAAAAATATAGAGTAAAAAATTTAGAATGAATAGTTTGCATTTTCAATACCGATGATTGCGAAGCAATACTATGAAGAGGATTATAAGAATCCAGGAGTATTCTCCTGGGTCTCTTAGTTTTGTCATTTAAGTGGTAATTTTGAATGTCTATTAAATTTAGATTATTGGTATTGGGGAGATTATTAAAAAATTTAATTGCAAGAGTTTGAATAAAGTTTTTAAAAGGTTTAATATCAAGGGCTTTATAGATGTAGGAGTTTCTGGTGTATCTACCAGCTCTAGTTATATTTCTAAAAAATGAATTTTGCGAGACTTCAAGAATTTTAATATTAGTATTTGCTGCGTAACCCCACACAGGGCAAGCATAACTTAAAATGGGACGCAAAACAGCAGTGTAGAGAAGTACCTTGTTGTTGAGTCATATCAGAATTCCGGTTAATTAGTGGGTAAATTAATCTAAGCGCGATCCGGAATTTATTTCTTGCATGTAGAATGTGGTGTTTCCGAGTGCTTTATCTAAAACGATACCCAAGTATTTTGTACTCTGAGACCAGTGTAGTGGTGTGGAGCATAGCGTGGGAGGTGTGCAAGGCTTTCTTCTCCTGGTAAAAAGCACAGCAACCGTTTTTTCGACATTGATTTTTATCTTCCATGTATTAAAGAAATTTTCCAGGAGAGAAAGGTGTTTATTTAGAGCGAGTGTAATTGTGTTGTGATTTTTGTAACAGGCCGTTATACATGTGTCGTCAGCATAGAGGTTTATCATTGTTTGTGGATGTGTGGGCATGTTGTTTATGTATAGATTAAACAAAATTGGGCCAAGGAGGGACCCCTGTGGGCAGCCAATATTTATGTTGTGTGTGTCAGAGAGTGTGTTGTTGACTCTGACCTGATAATACCTGTTTACAAGGTAAGAATTTATTATATGGATTAATGAAGGAGGAAAGTTATAATTAATTAATATATAAATGAGACCACTTACCCAGACCCGGTCAAAAGCCTTCTGGATATCAAGAAAGACAGTTCCAGATCTAAGATAAAGGCAATATATTTAATATGTAAAATATATTTAGGAGACATGTTACCTAATGAGCCCTGATATTTCAATAAAACTAAATGACACAAAATAACATTCCGAATGAGTAATACATTTTGATTGAGCGGTATAAAAAGGCTCTAAAACCTTAGAATATTGATAACCTCAGACGAATCTGTAACACATTACAAATAAATTTTTATTAAAGGAAACAAGATATTAAAAAAATCAATTTTATAAATATTTCAGATGTCTTTGAATTCCATGTTTGAAAGATTTTATACTCAAGTTTTTACTTTAATAAAAACTCCTAACAAGAATTATTTTCAAAAGTTTAATATATTCCTATTCTATTTTAGTTTTAATTGCAAGAACTTGTATCAAACTCATAAACTTTTGACGAACCCAAGAACATTTTTGTTCGTTTTTTCTGGCAATACGTTTAATGTTTACATATGATTACATACCATTACTATAATAAGGGGATTAATCATGTTAAAAAAAGTGATGCGAAATTTTTATGAAGGGTATATCGTAATTTTCAATAAGGCAATTAACGCGTATTTTTCATTATTATTTTTTTTACTTATTTTTTTACTCGAAAATATCATTCCAAAGGAAATATTGAAGTGCAATAATTTCTCTATTTAATTTATCTGAAGCAAAATCTTTTATATGTAAGAAATAACACTTTTAATACCTTTCAAAGGGATAGTAGCAATGTTATGTGCTCTAAACGAATTATTTATAATAAGCTAACTAGAATTCCTTAGCAACAAACTGTTGATTTTATTTAGATCTACAAATGATCAGAGTATGTAGACATATCAAACATATTATTAGAAAAATCACAAAATAAAGGATAATTTGGAGAAAAAGATACATATAGTTTTTAAAAGTGATATATAAATGCAATCAGTTTCCAAGTTTAGTAAGTTTTATGAATATATTTAGTATACTTGATATTATTTAAAAATTCAGAAACGTAAAAGATATACGCACACTTCTTGTAATAAAAGGTTAAATGATTTAATGAAGATCATTTGATATTTTTTTTTCAAAAATTCAGAATATTTAAGATATATCTAGGGGGAACTCGGAGTTTTTTGGGGGGATTTGAGAATACACACATACATATATATCACTTTTACTAAACACAAACTGTTTAGAATGCTTCTTTTAAAATACGTATGATAGAAATCTTATGTAAAATTTGATTGAGATAGTTAGATAATTTAAGAGATTTGCATTACAATAATGGACACACAAGGTGACTATTATTTGTAAGTTTTTGGCGAAAATTCAACAAATACTACTTCACAATCTCCTTATTCATCTGTTATGGAATATTTTCATAATATCCGGTGATACAGTCAACGTCTCTGTGAGTACCTTTCAGAATATACTTTTCTGATGCTTGTACGTTTCCTACTGCCAATTCGGGAATCAGATGCATATGTGTCAGTGCGGTGTTTGTAAAACGTTCCATACTCCTTTGAGGGCGATGACAGCTCAAATGATTGCGATAATACATGCCAGTTACTTTGAATGCTCTTATGAACAATGCCACCTAGGGCCGAGCCAATGGTTGCTGTGCAAATCTGAATCATTGTAACATTCCCTAGCTCTCCTTAAATTTGTCCCAATGATCCTCGGATATCGTGTATGTAATATGGTTGTTTTTTTAGTTGTTTTACTAAATCCTATTTGCTAGTTTTATAGAATGTTTAATGCAGCACATTGACATTTTTTAAAAAGAAATGCAGGATTTATTGTGAAACAAAACATGGTTCTTTCATGAGTTATTTTAATAAAGTCCACCAAATTATTAAAACACTTTAAACAATAAGTATAGATGTCACATACAACTATTACTAATAATAATAGCATTAAAATACAAATAAAATAGCCGTTGTAGTTGCAAACAAAATTTTATAATAAAATAAAATAAATGTTTTTGCTGATCAAGTTTGAAATATAGAACATTAAAATCATTGTTCTAAATATAGTATTAAGTGTAAAATATATATTTTGTCAACAACCAAGACATCCAAGAAAAACATCGAAATCCAGTGAATTTCCACGAATGGTAGAAACGTGCACTTTATATAACAATAAAATAAAAACAGTTTCCTGGTTGAAAAAAAAATCCAAATCAGTTAGAATTATTACAAAAAAGTTCATTTCTCTGAAATCTAAAATAATTATGATTAATATTTTTAAAATAATTAAGAGAACAGAAATATTTGCTTTAATTTTGTATAATTGAAATTATTTTTATAAATTTGGAAAATAACTTAAAAGCATTAATTTTTTTCAATTTTAAAGCTATAACAATATTATTGACTTCAATGTACAATAGTCATTAAATAACTATAAGCTGCTCGGAAAAATAATACTTCAAAAACGCTCTAAAAACTTTATTGTTGTATTGTAACGTGTACAGAAAGTACTCTCTGTACAGAAAATATGTTTTTATTACTTCAAATACTTTATTGTTTCATAAATATTTAACAGAATTTAAATGCGGAGTAATCACTAAAGTTTATAAAAAAATTATATTGTTTCAATACATTATCCAGGCAGATTTGATAATATTTATGCCACATAATATTATGTGCTTTGTCTTTTACTGTGCCTTTTTCTAATTTAAAAAATCATTAAAATAATGGGTATATTCTCCATTAACTTAATCGTTTTCACGTTACATTGAAAACTTTTTAAAAGCTTGTTAGATTTAAGATAATTTTTATCAATTTCTCTTACGCATTTTTCTTTCTTTTGAGATCAATTATTATTTTTCTTTACTGAAATTTTAACTGTTAGTAAACTGGAGTATGGAGTAATATTATAGTTATTTGACTAAATTGCGAATCAGTTTTAATCAGAACTATAAATCAAGCTACGCGCACATTTAACAGTAATAAAGTCAAACATTATTTTACCGCTAGGAGAGTTTTGAGCAGAAACTTCTATTCGGAAGGAATTTTTGGCTTTCCTGCCTTCCTCTTCCTATCGTCAATAATAATTGACATTTTCATGTGTTTTCGAATAAATATAAAACGTTAAAGTACTCTTCATGTACTGAAAGGTGGAGATCTTTGTAGCTCAGAAAGTTAAAAGAAAAAAAGGAAATTCTGAAAGATAACAATTGAAATTTAAGTCCATTCAAAAACATGATGTTCAGAAAGCGGTTGGGGTAGGGGAGAACTCCTTGGTAGGTTTTCGGACCAATCCTATTCTTCATGAAACTATTCCATTCGAATGATCAACTTTCTACCCTGTATAAAGGTAGTGCAATAAATTAGTCAATGAATGCCTCATTCTTTTCAAGTCCATAGAAACTTGAAATCGACATTTTAAAATTGATAAATTAAAATATATATATATATATATAACGATGATAACAGAATTATATAATGCAAAAAAAAATCTTAATGTTATTCTTAAAGGTTATTGAAGTGAACGAGTCATTTCTGGATACCTTAAACTTCAGAAAAAAATATAATTTGAATGCATATTTTCTTATTTAAGTAGTTGAGAAAAATAAACTGTTACGGATAGCATTATTATAGTTATAAGTTGTTAAACAGATGTTACTTTTAAAGTTATTGAAATGTTTAATATATCAATGTAAGCGAGCACAATGATATATAATGTTTAGATTATTTATTATTAAGGCAAATATTTTATAAGAGTTTCAACTTTATAATATTTAGAAAATTGGGAACAGAATGTGGGTAACTTAAAATGAATCTTTTAAAACTAAAAAAAAATGAATGAAATCATTTTTAATCGATACCAATCTTTAACAATAGGGTTCTCTATATTTTAATTCAATTTTAAAATATTATGTTATTTGTGCGTGTGTGTGTGCTTAGAATAATTTTAGGATAAGAAAAAGTTTTGTAAATCAGACAAATTGCTTCGATAAAACTTAAGTAAGACAATATGTAAATCAGACTCAATTGTTTATAATAAAAGATGTTAAGTCCTACAATTAGTAGAATTAGAGTTTCTACGCAGGTTTACGATCCATAAAAATTTTAAAAAATAGTTTAGTTCTAGATAAGGTAAATTTTCTAAAAATATTTTATTGAAATTAATTTTATTGATATAAATATTTATTGTTTTACGCAGAGTGAGTCTAATGACAATAAAAGTCTATATTTTAAGATTTAATGTGAGTTCTGAGTATATCATATAAATTATATTAACAAAATTATTAGGTAAAATAAAATCAAAATATCTCATGTCCAAAATATTGGTGCTTCATATTCTATTTCGGAATCTAATTATTGATTTATTTCATAAGCTCCTCTTGACATAAATTTTGTTTTAATAGTAATATAAAATTCTAGCGAGTTTTCATCTCAGGTGTGGCTCCATAACCTCAATCGAAATCTCTCGCAAAAGTGCAATTTTGAAATCACCTAAAATTGTAGTTGCAGTACATAAATACTCTTGAATTCTACCAGTGAAAAAATGTGCGCTGAAATTTCAATCGTTATGTGATCTGAAAAACGCTTTCAGTCACGTATCGAAAGGTATTCAATGTTCTAACGTAAAATTCTTTTATTAGATATTTTATATTTCCCTTTCAATTCCACTAATTCCTGTAGTGCTATACTTTCTGTCCTTATATTTATACATCATATTTTTTTATATACATATTTTATTTATTTACTGATATTTCCTTTTTTACCATTCAGAAATAGTTGAAATCATATTTTCGAAAGTGATTTTTTAACACTATGTAAGGGTACAAAAGAAAGCCAGCTTTGTTAACTTCTTTTGGTTACTTCTGTTTTATCCGGGGCATCTTCTAAGTAAGATTAGAGTAGAAATCAAGATATATTTTTTACTGTGTTTATCTTTCTGTCCAGTTTTTGCAGTAGTCCTTTATATATATACATTTATAATCTTAATTTTTTTCCTGCAATTCAAAGAGAATTAGATAATCTTGTTATTGAGATTTCTTCTAACATCATACCAAATTCCAATCTGTCTTCTTTGACTCTTTTTATATTTATTTGCAACACTGAGAAGCATTTGTATTTCGTCTTGTTCATTTATAGAATGCCATTACTATAAAAGACATAAATAAAAAAATATGTTAGAAAATTATGATTTTTAAGTCACTCTCTTCTTAATATATTCTGAACCTGTTTCATTTATTCTTATCTTGGAAGTTGCAGGAAGTTATTTTTCATTTTATGAGTAGTTTTTATAGGAAGAAACATTGTATTGCATAGAGCAGTGTTTCTCAAACTGTGGGGCGTGCCTCCGTAGGGGGGCGTGAGCATTTCGAAAAGTTGAAAACAAAAAATTATTTTAAAAAATTATTAATTTACTGAAAGTAAGCGTAACAAAATACATTCTGACGTAATAAAAAAATAAAATACACATTTACATTGATATAATACACTTAAAAATGTATCAGTATTACACAATGTATTTCATAATTAATATAACAGTACTAAAATAAGAACAAGTTCAATAGTTACCAGTGGTCCGATGGGCATGCCCTAAAATTATATATAAAATTTAATACTTATCTTGATAATTTGTACAGTTTATAATTAAAGCCGTATTGCAGTTTTAGAATCAAAGTACATTATTATTGCTTTCAATACATTATTTATGGGGAGGGGGGTGATGAAAATTATGTTTGAAAATTGGGTCGCGAATACTGAAAGTTTGAGAAGCACTGGCATAGAGTAATAATATTTTTAAAAATTTCACTCATTGTAAATGGCTGAAATGATATGTTTCTTGGAATTCATTAACATTTAAAAATCATATGTATATTAGAGTATTCAAACCCAATTAAAATAATTTAGGAAGAAATGCAACTCATGGATTTGCTGCATGATTACACTTCCTATATAGAATTAATTAAGAGAAATTGCAGTCTGGCTTAGTCTATGTTTAAACTATACGCTAGAACACAGAATTTGATGATTACTTTTTCTCTAACTATTTCCAACGAAATTTTGAATGAGTCATTTAAATATTTGGAGAGCTAAATTATATTTCAAACTTTAGATAAATTTGCGTATTAAATACATGCTTCTTTATATTTTTAAACGGGCATTTTTTTCTTTAAAATGATGTACAGATGTTCCGTGAAAATGAAATGAAATCTAATTAAAATGTATTTGTTTGAACAAACATAGTCAATGTTTTTCTCGTGATTTGCTTTAAATGAATCAAAATATTGTTGTTGTTTTTTTTATTACGTGATGAAAATACTTGTGAAAGTATTGAATGTGCTATACATTATTTGTAAAAAGTAATAGGAAAAACTTTAATATGACAACATTTTCAAATTCAAAACAATTCAAATCATAACTCAACTTCATGGAACGTAGTTTAGTGAACATGGAATGTAACTAATCATTTCTCGAAGAAATTAAATAAAGATTTTCAGGATGCTTTTTCATTGTAATTAATAATACAGTGACAAAATTATCCAAATTCTGTGTAAATAATGCAGAACATTTTCTAACTAAGATGTTTTTAAAAGAACTAGCTCTATATACATGATTTAAATTCAAATTAATAGTTCTCTGTTTTCAAATAAGAAATATACATACGAGGTACTTCCCTAGCGTAAATTGAAAATTTACGGTAAATTGAATAATAATTTTCTTAAGTTCATTTCGAATTTCATAAATAACGTTAAATGTTATGTTACTTTTTTTGACAGCAGGAGGATTGATTTATAGTAAAATGCAAATTAAGGTATCCGACTACATTCGGAACCGTGATTTTAGAAAAGCGTATAAATGGATAATTTTCGTGATATTTAGTTTCACTTAGATTAGAATACATGTATAAAATAGTTTTAAGGACATTTTGACAAAAAAGATTTATTTAAATACAATATATTGGCAAAATATTAACTTAGAATAACCCTTTTTTCAAAATGTTCTAATTTTATAAAAAATGGCTCTAAAATAATATTTTTCTTATATAAATTAATCACTTTTCCAGAGAGTCTGAACTATTTTTTTAAAAAATTCACATTATTTTCAGAGTTAGAACCAATTGAAATAATTATCGGCATTTTTTTTCTTAAAATTTCTCCCCTCTGTTGTCGTAAAACATGGATAAACCCGCTTCTAATTTATATATTTCAAAAATTCTAGTTGAGCCTCTGTACAAAGGTCTGAGCTATATACAAGCAAAATATTATTATAATAGAAGCATTTTTCACAAAAGGAGAATATTTTGAAAATTGGTTATTCTATGTTCATTTTTTGTCAAAATATTGTACTTAAATAATTTTTTATTGTAATAATATTCTTAAAACAATTTTATATACATTTTCTAATCTAAGTGACACTAAATATCATAAATATTATCCATTTATACGCTTTTTCAAACTCGTCCTTCCGAATGTAGTCAGATACCTTAAAGGCATATCTACGAAATACAGTGCATTAATTCTTATTTGTATAACTTTTCATGTAGTTGTGAAATAGTTTATACCAGGATATAAATTGAAATATTATTTGAAGCAAGCAAAAGAAAACAAAACATAGTAAAGTAAAATTTAGTTGAACATTTTGATTATTTTATTGTTTATTTATGTTGAAAAGAGATTATTAGTTGAAAATCCTTTTATACAACTTGTGCTACAATCATGTTGAGTGTAAAATTAAGCATACATTTATTAGAGATCATACTAGATCCACTTTACTTAGAATAAAAAAATAAATCATGATATTTTTCATCTTCCCTTATGTTTCCAGATAAATTGATGCTTCCGAATTCTTTATTTTAATAATAGAAAGTAAAAGAAAAGAAGCTGTACATAAATGGTTTCTT